>RJWJ010004276.1:26748-77503 GCA_004363605.1 Indri indri
CTGTACTAGAATGTTTATAGCAGCACAATTCACAATTGCAAAGATGGGGAAACAACTTAAGTGCCCATCAATACATGAGTGGATTAATAAAAGGTGGTGTATGTATACCATGGAGTGGTATATGTATGCCAGCCACAAAAAACGATGGTGATATAGCACCTCTTGCATTATCCTGGATAGAGCTGGAACCCATTCTACTAAGTGAAGTATCCCAAGAATGGAAAAGCAAGCACCACATGCACTCACCATCAAATTGGTATTAACTGAAAGCATGTTTCTTTTAGCTCTTCTTGTTTCAGCTTGCTCCCCTGACCTAGTGAATAGCATATATGAACGTAATGAGATCTTTCATGATGACTATTATCATGGGTAACATCAATTTTAATTGAGTGGCTTTGAAGGTGTACCCATCTGGAATGACCCAGCAATAGTTTCTGGACATTGATTTTCTTTTTTACAAACAAAATTTTGCTTTCAACTAAATGAAATTTTACAAACAAAATTCTGCTTTTCTTTTTATTTTCTTTTTTCTTTTTTTATTGTCTACAGAGACATGAGAAAAAAATTCTGCTTTTAATTTCTTAAAATTTTGCTTTTTAACTTTTTTGTAGCCTTGAATCTTTTATGGTGAAAACGGAGTGCAGCAAAATTTCTGAATTACCTCTGCTAATTAGTGCTTTTGCTGATGTCACAATATGAAGGCCAAATGAAACATTTAACCAATGTAATAGTTTGTAAGTTGTTTGCTCTGGAACATTGTCATACTCAAAAAATTCAGGAAAAAAATCCTTTAACTTCATGGGGCAACATTTTATTCTGCACCTAATATTATGGGCTTTTACTCTTCTCTGTATCACTACTTCTAACATCTTCAATAGGAAAGACATTTTTCTTTTATATTAGGGAAAAACACATTTTTCTCAAACATTTATCATGATGCCAACAGACTTTGCAACCACCCTAAGTGCCATACTTCACTAAGAAAAGAAGCGTCAGTATTTCTGGTCTATAAAGAAGAGTTATGGTGACACTTTCCTTGTTCTGATTCATACACTGATTCATTCATGTTCACACATTTATTCATTTAGCAAATGTTTATTGAGCATCTACTCTGTGTTACGTACCAGCAAGGCACAGTATTAAAAGATGAAAATATCCTCACTTGGAATTTAGTATTTTATCATTAATATCTCCACACACACACACACACACACACACACACACACACATGCACGCACTCCAACAATATCCAAAAAGGATGGCGTGAAAGTCCTAGTACTACCAATTTTTGTTTCTGGGGGTTTAATTAAAAAATGCTATTACTGTTGTTTCATTAATTTCTTTTAGTAACAAAGGCCCTATATTGAGTACTATGTATGAAAATTTCTTCATTTTTTTTCAATGATAATTCACTGAGTGTCAACCATTTGCCAACACTTTGCTGGTCACTGGACCTACAGAGGTGAATGAGAGGAACTCCCTCCTCTCAAAGTGTTCCCCTTTTCTGTGGAAGGGGTAGACATGTAAATGAACACATACTAAACTATATTATAGATGCCACGGGGGAGCTGGCATTCTAGGCAGAGTGGGAACACACACAGAGAAAGCTTCTCGGACGAGCTTTGTAAGATACTTTGTCATCCAGAACCACCAAGGATGAGTATGCAGACTGTGTGCTATTCAACCATAAGGAGCATGGTTTATATCATAGATATTATTGACCAGTGTATTTTAAATAATATTTTTTAAAGTGGTTTGTTTTAACAAAATCAGTATAGTGCAACAATTTTCTAACAGAGGGAAATGAAGTGTCTTGAGTAAGGGGTGCTTTTTTCTAGTGTGCACAGAGATACCACATGAGCTAGAAGGCCATGGAAGAATAACCATTCTCAAGCAGACAAGACAGAAAAGGGTATTCCAGGAATGGAGAATGATCATGCAAGGTGCAGATCAGCACAGTACACTGAAAGAATTGTAACCAGTTTTGTATGATTGGATCATAGGGTGCCAAGCTCATGGGGGTGCAGCAGGAAGGAGGCTATAGAAGCAGGCATGGGCTTAATCACATTCTTCTAATACCTACCCTTCTATCCAGGCCTGATGTTAGCTTTCAGCATCATACCTTAATGTAATACACCATTGCCTTCTCCCGTAAGTCAACCAGATGTTGATCCTTCCCCGTTTAACTTACCCATTACTCTAAGTGGGAATGAAATGACTTCATTCTAATTTCCTGTGGCATGTGTAAAAGTCAGCAAGATATTTGTCAATACCATTGAAGTCAGCAAAGAAAACCTTCCTTCAATCATGTATCGTTAGTGCTTTCTCTCTCACAGGACAATCAAGTCATGGATCAAGCCAAGTGTCTTGTGGGAATTCCAAAGGAGTCTCTAGGATTCTACAGATGTGAGAGTTACTCTTGGTACAAGCCTCCTCATCATGCGGCTTTTCCACTCATGCTATTCAATATTATCTCCTTCACTGTACCAGTCCTCTTGCCCAAACTTGCTTGGTTTGTTTCTTTCCCCCCATTCTCATTAATACCATCAACTTTTATTGCTAGCATATGGTCACAGTTACAACTTAGCTTAAGTGAAAAATACCATTATTCCTAAAATAAGCAGAACAGCGAGGTCTAATACCTTCAGTAAAAGCTCTTTGTTTGCAAGTAGCCCACTGGCTGGCACCCTGACCAGTATCCACTCTTTTTGTTGAAGGGCATGTTCCCTGTGGTCACTGCCTTCTATAGATAAGTCAACTGGTGAAGATTTTGGTTGACACCTCTGACTGTAAACAATAGTAAAGAACTTTGGCTATGTTAAGAAAAAAAGGAATTTATGGGAAAGATATGGAGGAGATAGAGAAGCAAAGGAAGACTGAAGAACTATATTGGGAAAAACTTAGAACTCTTGGTGGCAGGACTAACAGACAGTGTTGGCGAGGCACTGCCACTAGGAGTATGCAACCCACCAGTCCTTGCTACTGTGCACAAGACTGAAAGTCTCAGGAAACATATATGATTGGCCTGGCTTGGGTCAGGCACTCACTCACCGGCTGGGGGAACAGGGACATCTGAAGTGGCAGATCTCTCAAGACTGCTCTTAATGGAGACCAGTGATTTTCCTGAAAAGGAAACTAGAGTCCTATTGCCAAATAAATAAATAAATAAATGTGTGCGTGCGTGTGTGTGTGTGTGTGTGTGTGTGTGTGTGTGTGTATGCTGATGATCAGGAAAAACAATTGTTCATTACAGTATTTTTTCTCTTTTCCAAACTATGAAAATTTTATCTTCCTTTTATTTTTTGATAGGGGAGAGGGATATTGGTAGAGGAGTTTTAAGAGCCTCCTAGGATTTTAGGAACTAAAAAATGGTGAGAAACACATAAAGTGGGATAGACAAGACAGGCAATCTCTATCTTAACCAGATGCCACGTGATCCTCACACACCCAACTGTGAGTGCCTCACAGTTTATCTTTCTCCACTTCAGATTTCCTCAGTCAGATACTCTTTTCTGATTCCATTTTATAATTATCAATCATATGCACTTGAAAATGGAAGAAGGAAAATCACTGGGGAGAGGAGGATTTTTTTAAAAAAGGAAATCTTTTTTTTTTTTTTTGAAACTTGACTTAGAATAATGGGATTCCTTCAATTTGCTATATGCAAAGTAACAGAGAGCTTAGTGTATACCAGAGATGGATTAGACAGATGTAGCACTTAACTGTTAACATTTGTGAGGTTCATTCCCACCAGTGAGATTTGTGAGCAGCTTCCACAAGATACTATGCAAAATCAGTTTAGTACTTTCCTCATTTGTCACTGTGCCGTGAAACTGGTAAAATATAGAGGAAACAGAAAATTGGGCACATCTGTGAATTTGGTTGTGTCCTGATTATAGCAATGCAATTCCACAGATGTGCATGTTTTCATAGGAGAACAGGTTTCTATTTGACTCCAAACTCCATCAATGCTCAGCTGATATTTTATAGCTCCCTGTGGATTTAGCATGCCCTCCCTTTATAGAGCCAAAACAGTAGCTTAGCTATAAGATTCACTGGCACCACTTTGGTATCTATTTTCTTAAATTATGGCAAATGGGGATTTGCGGCATGCATATGTCAACTCCACCTACATATTTCTCCTATAATAATGCTTGGCACATTCATACTACCTCTCAGCCGAGAGCCCCAAACACTTAGTAAACATTTATTCATTCTTACATTAAAAAGAGTTCAGTAGTTTTCATAACTCTCACTTTATAGAAAAGTAAAAGTGCAAGGTCCCTAGCCTGTTAAGGAATACATAATTGTAAGTATTAATAATCTGTTTCTCCTTTTCAAAACAAAGTGAGAAGGGCCTGAAACTGAAACAACATCAGAGTTAATATGTTCAATTGTATTCTATACCAGAGGTGCTCACAGTTGGGTGCGTGAGGATCACCTGGAATCTGGTTAAGACAGAGAGTGCCTATCTCCATCCCCAGAGACTCTGATCCTGAAAGAAGCTCAGGCATCTGCATTTTTAACAAACACTCTTCCTTTAGGTGATTCAGAAGACTACACATTGAGAAACACTAGTTGAGATGAAATAATCAAATTATAAGATTATAAATAGAGAAACAAAAGCATAGCTCTCAGGAGATTACAATTTCTCCCCTTCTTTCCCCCCGCCATAATTACATTTTGAAAAGTATTTCTTGAAAGCAGCTGTCATTATCAGAATACTCCAGGAATTCCCAAAAGGATAACTAATCACAAAAGAAAGAATAAGAATGTAAACTTGAATCTTGTTTTGGATTCATTTATGTAGTGAGTCAAGGGAATATGGCCATCTTTGGTTCAGAGTCTCTATCTGTCCCGCCAGGACTTGGATAGTCTAGAACCATATTGGTTATTCAGAAGCAGAAGCTGTTTCCAGGGGCTATCCATATCTCTAGGGATTTTTCTACCATCCAACAAATGGCTTCTCTTGTGGCCTCCTAAAACACATATGGCCTGTCACCATAGTTCCACTAAGAACTTTTATGACCATGGTAATAATGACAACTAACTTTCATTATTTACTATATGTCAATCAGTTGGTGTTCAGTATTGCATTTGATCCTCCCAATAATTGTATAAGGCAGAAAATGTTTATAACCATTTTATAGATGAGGAAACTAAGATAGATTAAACACCTAGCCACGTAGACTAATAAGGCTGCTAAGCGATTTGAAACACATTTTGTTTGTCTCTGAGTCCTTGATAACCACTATTACATTGACTCCCTTGGTAGAAGGATGGTGAGTTATAATAGCAAAGTTCTTCAGCTGAAATATCTTTGGGATAAGAAGGAAGGATATGGTAGAATGAAACTAACTGTTTGTAGGCAGAGGGCAGTGGGATTCTCATTTCTCAGAATTCAGACTACAGAAGAGGGTTGCAGTACCTTGCATACCATGTATTATTCTCCATGTAATTATACTAAGTAAAATACCTTTACAGTAATTGTATACATAATGAAATATTGCACAAGTCTAAAAGCTTCAAAGTGCCTGCCAACCTCCTCCTACCCTGTATCAAATGAAATCCTCCTAAGTACTAAGCCATAGTTATAATTTTTCCCCTGGTTTCACTTGGATTTCCTTTAATAATGTTTGATTGTAATTAAAAATCAGTGTATATGTGGAATAGATGAAGAAACCAAACTTATTCTCTTTTGTCTTTTAGAAAAGTGACAGTTATAAAAATGCTCAATATAATCAATTCACTTCCCCCCCACTCCGTGGAACTAGCATTCTATCAACCACAAATATGCTTCTCCACATAGGACAGTAACTGCAGTTCTGTGGTAAATGTAACAGGACTGAAGTCCTTGCCAAAGAAGCATCAAAGCTTTCAGAGCAGCTATTGATGTGCTCAGTTCATAGCTCAAAGAAAGGGCAAAGAGAAGGAAGCGAATGGCAGGAATGGCTTCAGGCTATGCTTTCAAAATAGGTTTAATATAAAGGCTAAAACAGCAATAAGATATTCATATATATATAAAAGAGATATCTGCCACTTAGCAAGCTGAGTGGAATGAGGTTCCAAAATCTCTCAATATTCAGGCACTACTGATTCTAGTAACAATAGGCTTGAAAAAGATAATAGATCCTAATAGTTAATTTTAACCTAATGGCGTCTATGTTGGAAGTCTGGAGATCTTAGTACTGAGGCATTAGGATCCATTATCTTTTTCAATCCTGTTATTAGGATCAGTAGTGCCAGATCACTGACAGCTTCTGGAATCTCATTCCACGGTTCAAGTCAAAGTGAATGACAGCCATTCAGGGTCATGTCCTGACAGTCAAGGAGGACCCTCGTCTGTTCTTGAGTAAACCCACTTATTGGTCTGGTAAGTCACAGCCCTAGGTGTGGGAGGCATTGGTAGCAGCGATATTGTTTGAGAAATTCTACTCTCCCCACAGCTACTCAGAATAGTCTGATTTCACTGGTCAGTAGTCACCCTGTCCTCCCTTTCTACCTTGCCGGATGTTGCCACAATTAGAGTTATGCAGGAATTGTGGTTGGAACAAACACTTGCCACCTTAGGCACAGCCTTCCTTGGCAGCCATCTCTTTAAGGACAAGAATCCCCTTTTCATGTGAGAAGGCAATAGGCTTCAGGAGGAAGAGGGTGGTGCTGGCGGACGTGTAAAATCTAGTCTAAGGGCTGTCATTCATTAGCTTTGTGGGGTTGAGCAAGTTCCTTAATTTTTCTGAGTCTCAGAAAGTTGAGCTGAAACTCATCCTCATAGGGTCATCATAAGAAAGAGAGATATTAGAGTGAGAGAAACCAAAGGTAGCTAGTGTGGTTGTTGAGGTGATGAAAGCAAAGTAGTACAGGTAGTGATACAGAGTCTAGCCCTCATTTCCTAAAGGATAGGGCGCATTTCCGGTGATTTTCAAAGCAGAGTGGAAGGAGTGAAACAAGGCCACCTGCTTTCCATAGTTGCGGGAAGATAACTTGGCAGTAAGCAACTACCAATATTCTCTAAAGGGAATGAGGTGTCACTGAGATAGGAGAAGACCCAAGTCAGAACTTACTAGGCAGATAGTACTGGAGTGAGATGGGGTTGTGGTCCCACTGGGAGATGCTGAAAGAGGGATTCACCAAAGATGACCTCGACAACTTCACGACAACTTCACGACTCTGTAAGTCCTTTCTGAATCTACTTGAAAGAGGATGCTGGGTGTGGTACTGAGTAGTTAGTTGTAAATGAGAATTATAGCATCTGAGAGTAAGATGGTCAGGAAGTCAGTGGCATTCTTTATGCATAGATCTTTCAGACTCTGTATTTCTCTTGCTAGAAATAGAGAAGATATTCTCTGATAGGGTCAGTGAGTTGTCATTAAAACGTCCTTTTCCCTGAGGTATTAGGCATCAAGGCTAGAAACCAACGCACATCTGAATGGAGAGGCCCTATGCGCACATGCTATCCACGATGTGCTACAGAAGATTCTTCATCCTCTTTCCAGTTTTGAAACTCTCCTCTCTGTTCAAATGAAATTCCTATGAGATCTATCTCTCTCCTGAAACAGCCCTTTTAATCTACAGAATGGTATAGATATGCATACACCTGTATTTTCTCAAACTTCTCCAGCAATAAGTGTTTCAAGTATACAAGATTAATTGTAAAATTGAAAAAAAAAATCTGGTTGTATGGCAGAAAACAGGAGGTGATAATTTTGTAGAAAATGTATTTTTACATTCTTTCATTTAAAAATATGGGTTTTGTTTCATCTTTTATAGAAAATGTACTGTTGACTCTAAATGATAGAACTTAAAGAAAAGAATTAGTAATAATAGGTAAAACTCACATACCAGAATATTTTCTCACAATCTTGAAAACTTTTTCTTAATTGGAAAGAGCATTTCCACTAAATAAATGCATAAAAATGATGACTTGCTAAAAGATGTCCAACTATACATACGAAAAAGTAAAAATCTGTAAGGAGATGATTTTTATGACATCATGGCTTATTGCTGTGGGAGCTATGATGAGGCAGATTGAACAATATTACGCCAATAGAAAAAGTAGGTGTAACAAGGGTGGGAGTTGGAAAAGAGTGAAGTCCTATATTACTGCACAAATACCTTACATAATTAGAAAATGTAGCAGAAAAAAAAAGTATAATATGGAAGTAAAAGGTAAATAGATTTCTGTTTGATCGGCTTGAAAATTATCCTCATCACCAGAAAAGCATCTTCAAACTTGAAATATAAAGATGATTACTTTTTACTTTAGTGTACATTTTTTATACAGCACACAGCTACTTTGAACTCCTTAGTCTTCACCATCTGTAGAACTCAATTTCCGTTTTGTAAAAACAAATAAAAATTGCTGACATCTGTTTAAACCCTAATATCTCCATAACCATGTTAGAATGTTAACTCAAGCTTGGTGTCATGTTAAAGCACTTGGGCCTTAAAATAATATTAAACTTACGGTTCTGTTTCAACTTTGCAATGATACTAGCATTTAACCCTTCAGATATTCCAAACAGCTCACCGAGGAAAATCTTGCACAAAAAAATGACGTCAAATGTGGACCCTTTATTTTCACATGATGCTTAGAGATTTTTCTAAAACCAACCACAAATTTGGAGTCTTAGAATAAGATGATGAACTGTCGGAAAGCCAATGACTTGTTTAAAACGTGGGGCAGTCTGATTTGTCATTAAAGAGACCTTCTCCTGGTGACTATGGCAGCTGATATTGTGCCTGGGCCAACTCAAGTCAAAATTGTGAGGTAATAAGAATAACTTGGATTTACAAAGTGTTGAAAAAAAGTTTAAAGCCCTTCTACATTCATGATCTCATTAAGAACAGCACTGGTAGATTAGTGGTGAGGTACACTCCAGACTTCTCTCTCCACCCTCACCTTCAGGACTGAGTTCTCATTCTCTCAGCTGCCAAGATCATTGTCTGCTGATGGCTCCCAGTGGGTTCTTCCCCAGGAATTGCCCTTAGCCTCAAGGGACCTGTCTCACACTAGTCTACATCCCTGCCCCAAGGACTGCAGCAGCAGTATGGACACACTCAGGGTGGCCTGAAAACATCGCAATGAAGGGAAACACCTCCCATGGGCAGAGTGCCAGGGTGCACTGGTCAGCCACTTTATATGGAAAGAGAAGTGGCCTGAAATGAAAAACTATATATGGATTCATGAGCAGAGGAAAATTTCCTGGCTGGCTGGTCAGGGTGTTGGAAGGAGAAAGATTGGAAAATCAGAGATCACACAATCTGGGGAAGAGGCATGTGAAGGGGTCAATGGGCGTGATCATGAAGAAGGAACATTTTTGTACATCATATTAACATCCACCAGAAAGCACCTATCAGGAACAAGGCACTAAACAACCAAGTAAACCAAATGCATGACCAGTTTTGTAAGCCAGCCTCTAGCTTTAGCCACTCTGGTGCTGGCACAATGGCTGCATTAGCACAGTAGCAGTGGTGGCAGAGATGGAGGCACTGCATGACCCTGCACACAGGTACCCACTCTCCATACTGGTCTAGCTACTGATGTTACTTAAAAGCTAATCTTGCAGCAGCAAAGACCAATTCTAAGTCCCCATTGCTACCCCCTTGAAGAAACAACCAGTCATTTTGGAGCAAGTTGATTATATTAGACTTCTTTCATACTATAAGGAGCTGTGATTCATCTAGACTGGAAACAGTAATTTCTCAGGCATAAATTTGCCCTTCCTGCTGTGAAAGCTGATTTGGAGTCATTCCTGTCATAGCCAACTAAAATGGAGTGCAGCAGGCATTGGGAAAAAGCCTGTCACAAAAGTCTGTTCCAGAAACTGTGTCTCAAGCTCAATCCAACAAAACGGCCTGCTGTGACTTTAAGACAATCTTTTACCTAGTTGCTGCCTCTTGCCAATCAGAACTTTTCTTTCAAAACAAATTTCATAATCTTTTCTCCTTTCCCAATAAACCCACAGCCCTTTCTTTTGTTCTTCACACATACTAGAAACCACCCTGGTCTCTATATGCATGTCTCAGCATATTACTCCCAAATAAAACCCTTTTGCTTGGAGATTCATTGCTACACATTTTGACTTAATATTGACACTGCCTTCAAGACTCTAGTCAGCACCACTATCCAAAGGCTTACAGAGTATTTGATGCACTAACACAGGATCTCATATTAAGAGCCTCTTAGATAAAAGGCTCCCATTTACAGCAAAGGAAGACAGGCAGTATGTGTGTACCCACGAGATTCTCTGGTCCTATCCCATACCATATCATCCTAAAGCTGCTGGGCTGATAGAGTAATGTAATGGTCTTTTGAAAGTGCATCTGAAGTTCAGTGTTGTAGATAATTCCCTAAGAGGATAAGGCACCATCAAACAGAATGCTGTATACATGTTAAATCAAGGACCATTATATGGTGCCATGATCCCAATAGTGGCATACATGGGTCTGGAAACTAAAGGATGAAAACAGGAGTGGCTCTATCTACCACCATCTCCAATGGGCCATTGGGAAATTTGTATTTTCCACGTCTGCAATTCTGGGGAGCCCTTGTTCCCAGAGGAGGAATGCTTCCAATAGGACTCATTTCAAGAATTCCTAAACTCTAAGCTACGGCTGCTACCTGGTCACTTTAGGCTATGTATGTCAAAGGCAAACCTGAGGATAACCTGAGGATCCCATGGGGACTAGGAGCTTAGACCCAGTCAGGAGTGAGTGTCTGGGTTGCTCCACCAGGTAAGCCACTTAGACCAGCAGAGATGCTAAGAGTGAAGAGAACCTAGACTATGTAGCACAGCAGGGAGGTGAGTACCAGATGCAGCCTCAGGATCAGTGGTGGGAGCTGTAGTTCATCCCACTAACTTTCTCATCATAAGTTTTCTCAGAAAAAGAGATGAGCCAGAATCCTAGAGGAGCTGTTTCTGGATGGGTGTCCTGATCTAAGAAGGAAGTGTACCTGAGCTATGAAGGGTGCCTGTGGTAGATGTCATTGTGTACTACCCAAATGTCACCTCCAGGACTGACTCTCAGACTCTCCGGGTTGTTGGTGTGATTGCCCACTGATGACTTCTAGGTGGGTCCCTCCCTAGGAGTTGCTCTCACCTGGAGGCAGTTGCCTCTTCCAAAGTTATGTCCTCTCCTGAGAAGCAGTCTGCCTTCAGAGATTGGGTTGTGTGAGGATACAAAGCCCTGCCCCCTTGTCTCAATCTAGGGAAATTCTGAAGAGTTTCACTCATCAAGAGATCCCCATAGTGTTCAGCTGACTTCAACTGAGACTGCTGTTGAAACTTCATTACAGTTTAACTTCTTCCACTGCCCAGTCCTGCTTCCCTCCTTCTCTCACAGGAGTTCTTCCTGACAGCCATCCCCAAAGGACTGGTGACATACAAATCTCATAGTCTGTTTCCCTGGGAACTCAATCTGACACAAGAGGTCACTACTATTTCCCCCACTTTGGAGATGTGGAAAAACATGGCCCAGAAAGGTTCTAGAATTGCCCAGCATTCTGTTGCTAGCAAGGGGCAGAACCAGGATACTTTGTGGTTAACTGGAAATTCAGTGCCTCCTGCTGTTTCCTTCCTGCTCCCCTTTCAGCTCTCCCATCCCTACTGCTGCTCCCCTCCTTGTGGCCACATCCCCAGTGCTCACATAGCCCTATCTGTGGAACAGCAATGACCTGATGCTAGACATGAAGCAGCAAACTGAGTGCCATGTCTCTTACCCCTCATGACACTCACAGTGAAGTGACCCCTGCAAGCTGTCCCTGGCTTTAGTGCAGATTTCGCACAACTGCCCAAGCCTTTCTCAATCCCAACGTGAATCACCTCACTGATGTGGATAAAGATTTCTGGGAGGCTACATTAACTCTGTGGGGTTGATAATAATATGGAAATTTATGTTCTATTTTTCCTAAAGAGTGTCATTCTTTTAATATGGGATTTATCTCTAATGGTAGCATTTTTGGTTTCAGCACATGCCAGAAGAAAATTGATGTTTGTGCAGACCTGGAACCTTCAAAGCAGAAAAAATGGAAGTCCCTCTATTCCACCTATAGACACAGCTGGGGTCACTCACAATGTGCTGTGCTGTGTACATGAGGGCCAGGTTGTAAAACACAATTTCCAACAATTTATAAGCACAAAATACTCTTACTGTAGAAACCTAATTTTGAAGGCATTGCCAGAGGCCAAACCCCGAGAGGCTTGGAGACCAGCGACAAGGGTAGGTGGAGTGGTTAAATTTCCCCTCCCTTGCATCTTGGGCTGCTGGTGGGCTCCTGAGCTGCTGTAGAGACCTGCTGACACCAGCCCAGAGACTGCTGCCACCAGTGAGCAGACAGCCTCTTGTAAACAGGGCACCAGGCTCCCAGCTCTCTTGGGACATGTCCTGCCCCACATACCTGAGCCGATCGGCAGGCACCATATTGCTTCATTCTCCCCTTCCCTTCCTCTACCGTGCTGCCAAGAGAGACAATTTAGCCATCACTCAGAGGCATCCACAGGGAACAGGACCTTTCCTTTTGTGGCCCTGCAGCAGACCAAGGGGTACTCAGACTATGAGCTCCCCACCCGCGGGCCCTCCCTGGAGCTGCTTGCCTGGTGACTCCAGCAGGGCGGGGAAAATTCCGAAGCAGAGAGACATTGATCCAGTTTGGGCACCCCATGGGTGACTTGAGACTAACATTATTCTCCTTGGCAGGGTCAGGGATTGATTGCTGGGACCCAGGGGACAGACCTGCAGGCCAGATCCCGTGCACCCAGGTCTCGATCACATTGCCCTGGGGCACAGAAGGGATATTTGTGAACAAGTCTACTGAGGTGTGTGTGATGTCAGGGGCAGATCAGAGTGGGTCCTAGCTGCAGCATACAAGGGGCAACCATCCCCCCATGGAAGGGCCTTGCTCCCAGCTCAGGCCACGATCCTGGGCAGGGAACCTCCCAGCTCCCATCACAGTCAGGGGAGATCCTCTGGCTTGAGGTCCTGCCTGCCTGCAAAGATCCAGGAGAAACCGTTGATTAGAGAGGGTGGAAAGGAGGGAGGCCTGCTCCAGACTGCAGGTCTCAGACAGCCCCACCTCCACATGCAGAGTTTTTGGCTGAGTGGGGCCATTTAAGCCCCTCCCTGGCAGCTTTGCCCAGAAGCAAAGAACAGACCTTTGACCCCCTGTTAACAGCATTTGTGGAGCTTGATGGAGGCTCACCCAACCTAGCCCCACCTAGCCTCACTCCCCAACCTGCCCCTGCTGAGGTGGAGAATAAGGACACACCTGGAAGTCCCAGGGCCCCACCCACCACCTGAGGCAACAGAGTGCCTCTCCACAGGAATGAGAGCTGATTACAGGACCCAAAAGCAACATTGCAACTTGCTCCTCCTGGTAAGTGCCACCTACTGACAGGAAGGTCCATTTGCATGCCCTTTTACTGCATTTACAGACTCATCACAAAGGATGTGGTCAAATCTCACCCACAAGCACCACCTACTGGCTCAGAGACTAAACTGGGCATGTCATTATCTAAACAAATATCCAAAGGTAAGAAGCAACAGCTGCTCCAGATGGGAAGGAATTAGCGAAGGAACTCTGGAAATATGAAGAATCAAACTGAAATGACACCCCCGAAGGGGAGCACCAGCTCTCTAGCAATGGATATTAATCAAATTCAGAACACTGAAATGTCAGAAAAAGAATTTTGAACGTGGACTGTAAGAAAACTCAATGATATGCAAGAGAAAATGATAAAGAAACCATAAGAAAATCCAGGACTTGAAAGAAAAATTCACTAAAAAATTGAAATATTAAGAAAAATCAAACAGAATTTCTGGAAATGAAGAATTTACTCAAGGAATGATAAAACATAGTGGAAAGCCTCAAGAATGGGGTAGATCAAACAGAAGAAAGAATCTCAGGGATTGAAGCTAACACTTTTCAATTAAACAAGTCGGTCACAGAGATAGAGCAGAGAAATAAGAGAAAACAGCAAATCCTACAAGAAATGTGGGGTTATGTGAGGAGGCCTAACATTAGAATCATAGGCATCCCTTAGGGTGAAGAAGAAAATACACAAGGGTTGGATAAACTATTTGAGGATACAATGGAGGAAAATTTCCCTGGCCTTGCTAGAAATCTCCCCAGACTCCTGGGAGATTCATTGCAAACAGAAAGACACCATGACACACAGTCATCAGACTGGCCAAAATGAACATGAAAGAGGCCCTCCTACAAGCCGTAAGGTGAAAGAAGCAGGTAACCTACAAAGGACAACCCTGATCAACTACAGACTTCTCAACTGAGACCTTACAAGCCAGAAGGGACTAGGGCCCCATTTTCAGTCTTCTAAAACAGAACAATGCCCATTCTAGAATCTCGTATCTTGCAAAACTAAGTTTTTTACACGAAGGAGAAATAAAGACCTTCTCAGACAAGCAAAGACTGAGGGAATTCATCAAGTCAAGACCTGCCCTCCAAAAAGTACTCAGAACAATGTTACACATGGATCAGCACAATAGACATAACCAGTGTAAAATCATCCAAAAGCTAAAGATCAAAGGCCAGACACCAAAATGGCTCAAGAGAGAAAACAAAGTAAGAAAATTCAATTCAACAGGATGAACAGAAATCTGCCCACTTACGAATTCTTTCAATAAATGTGAATGGCTTGAACTGCTCACTAAAGTGACATACACTGGCTGAATGGATAAACATACACAGGCCATGTATCTGCTGTCTTCGGGAAGCACATCTAATGCACAAGGATGCATTCAGACTCAAAGTGAAGGGATGGAAAACAATATTCCATGCAAACAGAAGCCAAAAGAAAGCAGTTCTGATTTCAAATAACTTAGTCTTCAAACCAACAAAAGTAATGAAAGACAAAGATGGTCACTATATAATGGTGAAGGGTACAATTCAACAAGAAGACATAACAATTCTAAATATTTATGCACCTAACTCAGGTGCACCCAGATTCATAAAGCAAATCCTACTTGATCTAAACAAAATGATAAACAGCAGCACCATAATAGCCAGGGACTTAAACACCCTTTTATCAGAAAAGGACAGATCCTCCAAACAGAAAATAAACAAAGAAACAATGGATTTAAACAGAACTATAGAACAAATGGACCTGATTGACATTTACAGAACATTGTACCCCAAAACCACTGAATATACATTTTTCTCATCAGCTCATGGGACATTCTCTAAGATTGACCATATCCTAAGCCACCAAGGATGTCTCAACAAACTAACAAAAGAAAAAAGAAATTATACCATGCATCTTCTCAGACCACAGTGGAATAAAATTAGAAATCAACTCCAACAGAAACTCTCATCTCTACACAAGTCATGGAAACTAAATAACCTTCTGCTGAACAATTATTGGGTAAAGGAGGAAATTAAGATGGAAATCAAAAGAGTCTTTGAATTAAAAAATAAAGGAGACACAAGCTATCAAAAATCTGTGGGACACAGCTAAAGCAGTCCTGAGAGGAAAATTTATATCCATAACTGCCTACATCCAAAGGACAGAAAGATCACAAATCAACAATCTGAGGAATCATCTCCAAGAACTGGAAAAGGATGAACAAACCAACACCAGACCCAGCAGAAGAAAAGAAATAACAAAGATCAGAGCAGAACTAACTGAAATCGATAATAAAAAAACTATACGGAAGATTAATAAAACAAAAAGTTGGTTCTTTGAAAAAATAAACAAAATTGACACACCTCTTGCTAGATAAATGAGAAGCAGAAAAGAAAGGACTCTAATAAGCTCAATCAGGAATGAAAAAGGAGAAATTACAACCGATACCATGGAAATACAAAATATCATCTATTAATACTATAAAAACCTCTATGCACATAAACTGGAAAACGTGGAGGAAATAGACAAACTCTTAGAAACACACAGCCTTTCTAGGCTCCATCAGGAAGAAATAGAACTCCTGAACAGACCTATGTCAAGTACCAAAATTGAAGCAGCAATAAAAACACCGTCCTAAAAAAAAAGTTCCAGACCAGAAGGTTTCAAACTGAATTTTACCAGATCTACAAAGAGGAACTTGTGCCTATCTTGCAGAAATTATTCCACAACACTGAGAAGAAAGGAATCTTCCCCAACACGTTTTATGAAGCCAACGTCACCCTGATACCAAAACCAAAAAGGACAAAACAAACAAACAAACAAACAAACAAACGAACAAAAAAAACCCCAAAAAAACTACAGACCAATATCTCTTATGAATATAGATGCAAAAATTCTTAATAAAATCCTAGCAAACTTAATTCAGGTGCTTATGAAAAAAATAATGCATCAGGACCAAGTGGGCTTCAGTGTAGGGATGGTTCAACATATGCAAATCTATAAATGTAATTCAACAGATAAATAGAAGTGAAAACAAAGACCATATGATCCTCTCAATAGACACAGAAGAAGAAGCATTTGACAAAATTCAGCACCCTTTTATGATAAGAACGCTTAACAAAATAGGCACAGACGGGACTTACTTAAAAGTGAAAACCCACAGCCAACATCATATTGAATGGGGAAAAATTGAAAGCATGCCTGCTTAGAACTGGAACCAGAGAAGCTTTTCCTCTATCACCACTTCTATTCAACATAGTGCTAGAAGTCCTAGCCAGAGAAATCAGACAGGAGAAGGAAATCAAAGGCATCCAAATGGGGGCGGAAGAGGTCAAACTATCACTCTTTGCTGATGATATGCTCTTATACCTAGAAAACCCCAAAGATTCTGCCATGAGACTACTAGAATTAATAAACAAATTCAGCAAAGTCTCAGGGTACAAAATCAATATACACAAATCAGTAGCATTCCTATACACCAACAACAGTCAAACTGAGAACCAAATCAAAGACTCGATACCCTTCACAATAGCAACAAAGAAAAGAAAATACCTAGGAATATATTTCACTAAGGAGGTAAAAGACCTCTACAGGGAGAACTATGAAACACCGAGGAAGGAAACAGCAGAGGACGTAAACAGGTGGAAAACCAAACCATGCTCATGGGTCAGCAGAATCAACATTGTTAAAATGTCTATACTACCCAACGTGATCTACAGATTCAATGCAATCCCTATTAAAATACCAACATAATTTTTCACAGATCTAGAAAAAATAATTCTACATTTCATACGGATCCAGAGAAGACCCCGTATAGCAAAAGCAATCTTATGCAAAAAGAACAAATTGGGAGGCATCAATTTACCAGACTTCAAGCTATACTACAAGGCTATAGTAACTAAAACATCATGGTACTGGCACAGGAACAGAGACATAGACCAATGGAACAGAACTGAGAACCCAGATATAAAACTATCCTCATATAGCCATCTAATCTTTGACAAAGCAGACAAAACCATACACTGGGGAAAATAATCCTTATTCAATAAATGGTGCTGGGAAAATTGGATAGCCACATGTAAAAGACTGAAACAGGATCTGCATCTCTCACCTCTCACAAAAATCAAGTCACGATGGATAACAGACTTAAACCTAAGGCATGAAACTATAAGAATTCTAGAAGAAAATGTAGGAAAAACTCTTATAGACATTGGCCTAGGGAAAGAATTTATGAAGGAGACCCCAAAGGCAATCACAGAAAACATAAAATTAAATAAATGGGACCTGATCAAATTAAAAAGCTTCTGCACAGCCAAGGAAACTATCATGAGAGCAAACAGACAACCTATAGAATGGGAGAAAATATTTGCATGCTACACATCCAATAAAGGGCTAATAACCAGAATCTACAGAAAATTCAAGCAAGTCAGCAAGAAAACATCAAACAACCCCATTAAAAAGTGGGCAAAAGACATGAACAAAAGCTTTTCAAAAGAAGACCGACTAATGGCCAACAAACATGTGAAAAAATGCCCAATATCTCTAATCATCAGGAAAATGCAAATCAAAACTACACTGAGATATCACTTAACTCTAGTGAGAATGGCTTTTATCAAAAAGTCCCAAAACAATAAATGTTGGCGTGGATGTGGAGAAATAGGAACACTCAGACACTGCTGGTGGGACTGCAAACTAGCACAACCTCTGTGGAAAGTAATATGGAGATACCTCAAAGAGCTACAAGTAGAACTACTATTTGATCCAGCAATCCCATTACTGGGCATCTACTCAAAGGAAAAAAAGATATTCTATAAGAAAGACATCTGCACTCAAATATTTATAGTAGCACAATTCACAATTGCAAAGACGTGCAAACAACGCAAGAACACATCAATACATGAATGGATTAATAAAATGTGGTATACGTATACCATGGAGTTATACTCAGCCACAGAAAACAATGGCGATCTAGCACTTCTTGTATTATCCTGGATGGAGCTGGAGCCCATTTTATTAAGTGAACTATCACAAGAATGGAATAACAAGCACCACACGTACTCATCATCAAATTGGTGTTAACTGATCAATGCTTATGTGCACATATAGTAGGAACACTCTTCTGGTGTTCGGAAGGTGGCTGGGGGTAGGCAGGGATGGGTATATTCACACCTAATGGGTGTGGTGAACATTATGTGGATGGACACACTTGAAGCTCTGACTCGGGTGGGGCAAAGGCAATATATGTAACCTAAACATTTATCATTTGTACCCCCATAATGTGCTGAAATAAAGAAAAGAAAAGAAAAAGAAACCTAATTTTTAATATTTAAGTTAAATATAAAAAATACATTTTCACTTATGTTCCAAGTTCTCCTACCATTTAAAAATATACATTTTTTCTAATTCAGACAAAAAAATGTAAACAACTTGTTTCAATCCATACCTATTTTAGTAAGTGAGGGTTCTCTCATATCCGACCTAGCTCCATGGTCATTGTGATCCAGCTTTTTCTTTTTAGTAGATTTTTACCCCATATTCACTCTATATTTTCCTTTGCCCAATTGGCATTCCTGTAAGAGTCTGCTACCATTTTAGTGAATGATTAGAATACCCTTGAATAAAGCCCAAGGTATGAGCTAAAGAAATACTTAAAAACCTTTCTTAAACTTGAGTCAACAGCTATGAAATATTAAGCCCACTTAATCACATATGTTGAAAAGATTTGCAGAAAATTTCATCCTAAAATGACAAATTTCATAAAAATTTTGACCAAGTACAGAAACACACACACACACACACACACACACACACACACACACACACACACACACCCTTCCCAGGTGTTTTATCATTTAAAAGGCAGAAAATGTGTTCATTCAAAGTAGTGCACCTTTAAGGGCAATTCTGTGAAGTAACAGACAAGCTGAGTCAGAGTTTAACTTAAATGGGGTCTCCGAGGATCCCAGATATGGAAAATCTTTGGGGCCAATTTCGTGGACATGCTCATTCCCTTGTTTACTACAGACATACTGCAGTAAAACTGTTGAGTGAAAACTGTTAAACCTTGTGGGCCCTAAGTGGAAACTCACACCTGTACTGATTGGTGCTTACAAATTAAATTATTTTCATGGGCATAGTGAAAAGAGACTGAAGTGTTTGAACACACTTTTCTCTTTCCAGAATGATAGCACTGAACAGAGCTGTCACATTGCCTTGATCATCAATGTTGCCCTGTGAGCTATGGTGATATCTGCTCCTCAGTGGACCTGCGACGAGGACCTCAGAGCCACACCCACTGTCCCATGGTGTAGACAAGAGGGAGTCCCTTGGACTGTGGCTCCACCTTGACTCCCATGCTTGGAGCAAATCCTGGAGTTTATGGCCTGATTCAGTGAGGAGTCACCCCAGACTTGTGGGGCCCTCAGCTCATCAAGAAAAATGCATTTATTCACATTATATATTTCTCCCAAGTGTCTTAGTTTGGGCTGCTATGTATCATGGACAAAGTATCATGGACTGTAGCTTATAAACAACAGAAATTTATTTCTTACAGTTTTGGAGGTTGGCGTCCTAGATTAGGGCTAGCACAGTTGGGTTCTGGTGAGGTCCCTCTTCCAAGTAACAGCCTTCTGACTTCTTGTTGTATCCCCACGTGACAGAAAGAGGGAAAGATAGCTCTCTGGGGTCCCTTTTATAAGAGCACTGCATTCATTCATGAGGGTTCTGCTCTAATGACCTAATTATCTCCCAAAGGCCTCACCTCCTAACACCATTACACTGGGATTAGGATTTCAACATACGAATTTTAGGGGGACAAAAACATTTAGACCACAACACCAAGGAAGCTCACCTTGACCTCGAAGCTCAGGCCTGGCTCTCCTGTACTGCATAACAGCACATATTTACCTCCTCAGAGCACAGACCACACACTATCTCCTCCTTCCATTGTAAGCCCTATGAGGACAGGGCTCACATTCCTCTTGTTCACTTCCAAGGCCACAGTGTCCAGCGTAGTGCCAGGGACACAGTGGGCACACAGTACATCCTTGTGAAGTGAAGGATGGATGCAGATGGTCTGTGGACAGCATGCAAGCTCCTCTACCTTAAAGCAACAGTACTTTCCTACCACAACTATTTATTGAATTCCTACTAGAGGTCAGGCACTGTGCTAAGTGTTTGGAATATAAATATCAGGGTAATAAACAGGCAGAAACCCCTGGGCTGGTGAGGTTCTAATTGATGTACTCCACAGCCTCCTACAATTTGACATTTGTGAACAAAGCAGGTGTCTTCCTTAACTTGATCACTCTCAGGAATGTTTTACAGGCAGTCAAAATTTGGTTACCACTAGTGGGAGTCCCTTGTCTTTTACTAACTGCTATATGGTTTGAATGTGTCCCCCAGTGCAGCAGCGTTGAGAGGTGGGACTTTGGGGAGGTGATTAGGTCATGAGAATGGGTTAAGCCATTCATGGATTAATGGATTAACGGGCTATAATTGGAATGGGTTAGTTATCATGAAAGTGGGTCTGTTGTAAAGGCCAATTTGGCTCTCAGTGTGTCCCCTTGTCTTATGATGCCCTGTGCCACCTCAGGACTCTACAGAGGGTCCCCACCAGCAAGAAGGCCCTCACCAGATAAGCCTCTTGACCTTGGGCTTCCCAGCCTCCAGAACTGTAAGCGATAAATCTCTTTTCTTTATAAATTACTCAGTTTCATGTATTCAGTTATAGCAAAAGAAAATAGACTAAGACACTGACCTTCTATGCTAGGGATTGGCAAACTATGGCCACTGATTGTTTTTATAAGGAAAGTTTATTGGAACACAATCACATCCATTTACCTACACAATTGTCTATGGTTGTTTTCATGCTAGTACAGCAGAACTGAATAGTTGTTACAGGGATTATATGGCCACAAAACCTAAAATATTTACTATCTGAGCCTTTATAGTAAAAACTTGCTGATCCTTGTTCTATGCAAGTGCTCTTTTGGAAGATTTTTAAGTCCGAAGAACTTTATAACAACAGAAACCTTCCCAAGTGAGAAGAAGACCTGGTTTAGCTCTTTGTAAAATCCTGACTACAGTCTATCATAGCATTTCTTCACTCTGTGAGGGATGTTTTGTAGTTGAAAGCTATTGCTTTGCAACTCAGGTTCGTGGCCTTGACTTAGGACTACAAATTTTAAAACAATTTTTCAAATAGAAACTTACTGTTCAACAACTACTGTTGGGTACACACCGAAAAATAAAATAAATGTGTTCTTTTCCCGTATGAATCTTTCAGTCTAGTGGGGGAGACAGATACTAAGAAATTAAGACATAAATGAATATTTAATTACAAACTGTGATAAATACTATCTAGGAAAATAGCAGCCTTGCCATAGCTTCTCTTCCTATTTTACTGGCATGTGATAAGAGATAATAACAGGATGGAAGTGAGTGCCTTCTTGCTGGTGGGACTCTCTGCAGAGTCCTGAGGCAGCACAGGGCATCATGACCAACTTTACCTAGGTTAGGAAAAGATACTGAGATCTGAAAAATCAATAGGAGGTGGCCAAATGGAGTGGCAGGGAGAACATTCCAGATAAAGGAACATCATGGAGCAAGTCACTGAGATCAGGAAGAGAAACAGAAATATAGTAACATGCAGCAGAAGAATAGTTAACAAGGGGGGAAGAGGCTCGAGATGAGGCTGGAGTTGCAGGCAGCTGCTTTGTAAGCTACGGAAGGGGTGGACTTTCATTCTAAGTGCCCTGGAATGTTTAAGCATGGCTGACATGGCCTGTCTGATGGTTTAAGATGATTCCAGCAGCACAGAAACTGTACTGCAAATGGACTAGAGGGTACAAATGTGAACATCTGGAGAAGATGATGACTCACACTAGGCAGTAAAGGTGGAAAAAAGTGGATGGAATTGAGACATGTTTCAGAGGTTGGAAGGACAGGAATGGGTGACTTTTTAAGCGAATGTGAATATGTATGTGCAGGGGTGGGTGCTGATGGAGAGCGGAGGACTCAAGAATGACACTGGATTTCTGGTGTGAGCAACCTGGGCACGGTAGGGGTGGGGCAAGGCTGTATAGGAGGAGACGACTCGGGAAAAATAGTAGTTCTCAAAATGGAATTCTGACAATATAGACACAAATTATCCTGTCACAGAAGAAAGACAGAGGCATTTTGGAAACCAAACTGATTATACAAAAAAGTCTTTTGATGGGCTCAGATTTCAAAGCATAAAAATAATGCTAAAAATAAATATTTGCCGCTTTGAATATATTGTCATAGATTGACGGTATATGAACACTGTCAATACTCACACAATATTCAAATAAATCTCCCAGATTCCTTCTTCATTTCTGTGTACGTTTGCTTATACCAGCCAGTACCTGCAACTACCTTCAGAAGACTGCCCTCAGACTGCTGAAAGTGCACACACCACAACCCCTTCCCGAACTAGAAGGAACTGGCAGTTACACTCTCACAAACACACCTTTCACCCCTCTCCTTGCCGGAGAGCCACTAGCCAATGATTGACTGGTGCAGGGTTATGAAAGCCCATCTCCCTTCCTTCAACCTCAGGGAACAAACCCTGAGGCATAATTTACACTCTAGAGTTTTCCTGCAGGGTCAGGCTGAGGCCGACCTTTCTTAGATAGCATCTTTGCTTGGCTTCTTTCCCTTGGCTATCTTACTTTCTTTACTTTCTTAGTGGATTTTCCTGCTTTCACTTTCATAATAAATCCTCTGCATAGACATCCTTGTCTCAGGATTTGATTCTGTCCTAAGACACTTCCCGATGATGCATGCTATAGAGTAGCAAGAATTAGAATAAAGGATCCAGGAAAGATAAAATCCTTAAGGAACTGAAGCTTGCAAACAAACAAACAAACAAACACTATTCAAGCTATGTTTCCAAAAAGTGGGGGTGAGGGGGGGCAAAGAAAAGAAAATGAAAAAGTTAGGAAATTTTATGACATAAAAGTGACATATTGGAAGCTTAACTTGTCAACCCCTGTGTTGACTCTATCCAGTCTATCAAGGAAAAAAACAAAAAAGCAAAAAACTTCTTCCAACAGGAAAGAGTAGAGCAAGCTTGATTAAGAAAATAGAGAGGGTGAGTTTCCTAGAGCAGAACATACCACTTTCAATATGTTCACATCTCCAGTCTCAGGCAAACTGAAACCCAGAACTTCAAGTAACATTTCATGATGTAATCTCACAAACACTTGTGGATCTTTGAGAAATTATGAAGAAGGGGACTAATGCTTGGAGAATGGAGCTAGCAAAATGTTTCCTTGGTTTTCAGAAAAGGTAAAAATGTAGAATGGTAAATTTGATTGTTAATTGTTTCTAAGCTTCAAGGATGGGCAATAGAGGAGACAAATACTTAGAAAAGAATTGAGTGATTACTGGGTAACAGAGGATCACAAAGAACCTTTCATTTTTTAGTTGGGTTATTGAACGTAATATTCTTGACATAATAAGTAATTATCATTCAGATGTTTGATAAAGGCTCACGTGATTGATTGCCTTGTGGACAAGATGAAGAAATGTCACCTTAATGATTGTGAAGTCTAATTAGAACTGGTATTGATTAATAAGTTGAAGTCAACCCGGAAAAGAAGTTTTTGAGAATGTGTTATGAAGAACTTCAATTCAACATTTTCTTCAATGGCTAGATGGCTAGCACAATCTCCTATGCTCTGACATTTCCCCATCCACTAAACCTGCTTTCCTGTTTCCAACATCTCAGCCCTTCCCTGCTCTTAAAGTACATCAGCCTCCTCCTGACCTATACGTAGTGACTGGGTGGCACTCACATGTATGCCAGCATACTTCTTAGTTCTTCTGTTACTCCCCACCTAACAGTATTTCACCTTTGGAATAAGTCAATCTTCCCTTCTTTTATGATTCTTTCTACTGAGAAAAAATGGAGAAAATTGAAAACTTGTAGCTTCCAAGTTCATATAGATACCCCTCCTTAGAGTAGTTTCTACGCTTTCAGGTTTGCTAACCCCTGTAAATGTGAACCATTTATTGAAGCTGAAATCTTGATAGTACCCTTGACCCCTTTCTCTTCCTCAGGCTTTATATATGATCAGTCACATAATCTTACTCATTCCACCTCCTAAAAATTCTCAAGTTTGTCTCCCCCTTTTCTCCCACTTTCCCTGCTGTGCTTCAGTCCCTATTAACTCTTACCTGAAATATTGCACTAGGCTTCTAACTGGCTGCTCTGATTCCAGTGTTCTTCTTTTCCAAGAGAAGATGCTTCTTGTCATCCCAGCTGCTGCCAGAGATGTTTTGCTAACATAAACATCTGATCAGGTTATTCCACTTGCTTGAAAATCTCCTAGTTCGATCTCCTTAATGGAGTAAGTGATGGCCATCACTAGCTGGCCCCACCCTACCTATCTGGTTTCGTCTCTTGTGCTTCCCATCTCTGTATCTCTCTAGATAATGAATGCTTTGAGGACAAGGATCGTATTCATTTTTGTACTCCTCCTACCTAGAAAAACACCAGATACATAGTGGACCTTTTGTAAATTAGTGAACATGGAAACGTGGAAAATGTGGAAAAAAACTTCTCAAATGAGTCAGGATTCAAATATGGAGAGGATGTCATGACAAAATAAAATTATGACATAATAAAAATCTAGAAAGATTTCAATATGCCAGACCTGGAACCAACAAAAATCAGTTTTAATGAGGACCAATGGTTCAAAACCCAATTTGCAAGAACAGAATGAAGGAGGCCTACTACTGTCTTAGTCTGGCTTTTTTTTTTTTTTTTTTGCTTGTAACAGAATACCTGAAATGGGCAACTTATAAGAAACAAAACATATTTCTTACCATTTTAGAGGCTGGGAAGTCCAAGGTCAAGGGGGCTGGTGAGAGACTTCTTGCTGGTAGGGACTCTCTGTAAAGTCCCCAGGTGGTATAGGGTATCACATGGAAAGGGGGCTGAGCATGCTAGCATGCTGGCTCAAGTCTCTCTTCTTCTTTTTCTTATAAAGCCACCAGTTCCACTCCCATTATAATCCATTAACACATTAACTTGTTAATCCATGAGGATCCATGGATCCTCATTATCCAATAGCCTCTCAAAGGTCCCACCTCTCAATACTGCCACATTGGGGATTAAGTTTCAACATGAGTTTTGGAGGGGACATTCAAACCATAGCACCTGCTTTACTTTCAGTTAAGATGAAAAATACTTAAGGGTTTAGTTAAATTACAAGTGAACATTGGCTAGAAGAGTGTTATGGCTAGCAAAATTTTTAAAACCCTAAATTGCATTTCTAGAGGCACAGAGAACCAGATAATTGAGATATAGTTCCATAGTCATCTGCACTGGTCAGAACACAACTGGGTGTTAGGGACACTGACTGCTGAAGCTCAATCGGGGTAGGGCACTTAGGAGGGTGAAGGTTCTAGAAAACATGTCATGTGAGGGACCATGAAAAACTGGGAGTATTAAAAAAAAAAGAAAATCAGAGAGTCCTAAAATTGTTATACTAAATAATGGACAGACTTAATTTATAGTTTAAAGATTCATATACGAATCTATTGACTGTATAAAACCTTCAAACAAAATTCAAGTGGTTGCATATGATGGTAGGGAATTACTTTCATTCCTTATTGCCACTTATAATGCTCTTGAATATATTTTTGCAGTAAAAGTTAATATCATTTGATTATGAATACCATGTGTTACTTGCTCTATTAAACCTACTTTTCATGAAAAAAAAAAAAAGAAAAACTGGGAATATTTAGCCTAGCAAAGAGAAAACTTAAAGAGAACATTACTATTTCCTTAAATTTTTGCAAAGCTATCATGTAGAAGAGTGTTCAATATTAGCTAGGTTCTTCTTAGGGCAGAACTGGAATGAATGAGACGATGTTACAAGGCAGATGAATTAAGTTCTACATAATGAAGACATTTCTATCAATGAGAATTAATTTTAAAAAAATAAATGGGCTGTTGTCTGAGTTTCTTGAAAACTGGAAATGTGCAGGCAACAGCTGAATGATGGTATGTCAGCAGTATCGGAGAAGGAATTCTAGAAGGCCTCTAAGTTTTTTCTAACTCCAAGATTTTACAGTCCTCTATTTTATTTTCAGTTAAATTTTAAAGGGCGACCATTGAGGAAATCCATTTGGATACTTTTAGTAACAGTGTAAGGCAAAAATACCAGGCTTACAACCAAATTCATCTAAAAGACAACCCCTAACATCCTTGGTGAAGGACTGTCTCTTGTTTCACGGTTTTGGGGCCCAGAGCACCTATAGGAGGGTGCTTGTGGTAAGAGAGGATCATGGATGTGATTAAAATCCTTATGTCCAAGCTTGGGATTAGAATTAGTAGTTAAATACCTGTCCACAGATGTTTGCAAATCCTGATCAGGACGCAAAGGTAGAGAGAAAAGTGTCCAAAATGGAAGCTTCATCAGACCCGAGAATTCTCCTGCTTTGTTCTAAGTCCAGAGTAGGACTTGACTAAGTCAAAGCAAACAACAGAGGAAGCATTTTGTTGTCAACTCCAAGGCCCAAGAGTTCAACCATGACCCTGAGTCTTTGGCTGTTCTGAGCCTTGTTTTCTCCAACTACAAAACCTAGAGACTCAGAGATACCATTGATCCCACTTGCCAGAAGCCTGGGATTCATGAGTTAATGTCTGCAAAGCATTTTTAGCTTGTTGGAAGAAAGGCGCTAGATAAATACAAAGTGTTGTTGTTATTATAGGGAAGAAAAAGTAACTGTTAGCTCAGGGTCTATAATTAGGAAGCAAATATAGTGTCTGGTGGCTTTGATAATAGGATTTCTATGAAGATGTGGCATGCAGTAAGCCTTTTGACTGAAATGTTATAAATGACATGATTTTTGCCATCCTAGTCAGAATCCTTTACATTTTAGTTTTTGGTTTTGTCTTCCTGCCACCTCTTCCTGCCCTCCCCCAACACTCTATTTCTAGGTAAACTCCAAGAAGGAAAGTGTCAAATTAACACCTCTGAAACTAATAAAATTAGTGTGTTTATGGAGAAATTATGGTCCTGAAGGAATCTGGACTTGCTTCCTTCTTGCTGAGGCCAAATCCTGAAGCCTTTGAGCATAGAGAAGATGTTCCACTGAATTCCATCAGATCGGGGATCCTTATGCTCTGTTGAGTCTTCTTGCACTCCCAGGGCCCTGTGGGAGGCCTAGTCCTACAGATTGGAAAAGAAAGCTCGGCCATTCTTTCAAGAGAAGCACAAATCTGAGTTCAGGTCTTGGAAAGTAAGTAAAGAAGGAAATAGTTTTAAAATATTTTAATGTGTTTATCTGCATATTTTCGGTCTACCCATAATGTTCTGAGAATTTAAATGGTTTAAGAAAATCACTTCTTAAAATAAGAAATATTGTTTTTTATGGAACAGTTTAGCCATTCAGGCTCCTCTGACTCTTTCTGCTATCAATTTGCTTAGTGATTTTTACCTGTATTTGCTTCAATTTCTGCCCCATAAAATTGTCATAAATGATTACTGTTCTAATCAGTGTTGCTGGAGAAAGGCAGCAAAGGCAGAATTTGCAGATGCACGTTAAATTTGAAGCTTTGGTCTGTCATTAACTAGCTGGCTATGGGGCATCAAGCAAGTTGCTAAATTTCCTGTGCCTCAGTTTCCTCATAATTTAGTAAGTATGAAATACTTAAGATGAATTTAAATGAAATTCATTTACATTTAAGTAAAACATTTAAATAATTTAAATGAAAAACCCATTAAAGACTTTTTCATTTTAAAAATCCTTTATTTTATTATTACTTCCACATCCTTTCTAAAGGGAACATTTGTGATTATGCCTTTTAATGTTGATTTTTTTGTTGTTGTTCCAAATTGTTTTTCTAATTTTATTGTGGTGACTAGTTTGTTCCACGGAACTTGGTACCATATTTCTGATTTGAATGTACCTGTTACATTTTTAGAGTACAGAAGTTTCAAGTGTGTGTGTGTATTTCATGGATAATGAATTTTTTTAGGTGTGTTTTATTGGGTAACTTTAGGCTTGTTACTTTTATCCTATGGCTTTGGTTTTTTAACAGAAGTATTTTTTCTATATTGCTACAAATAAAATAAAAAGCTGTAAAATAGAGATTTCTATTTTTCACATCTTGTCAGCTGAAGTCTGTAGGAATTTGGTTTAACGCATGTGTTTCATTATTACAGTTGCACTGAGGCAGGCAGTGCACTTGGTGTCCGTGGTGGGTGAGGGGGTGGGGGATGGGTAGAGGGCAAGGTGTTTGTGGGGAATGAGAGAAGGTCTCTCTTACACCAACTTCTCACACCAAGGGGAGCACGTCATGCTTTCAGAGGTGTTACAACTTAATTAGCGTTTATTTGAATATATTAAAGTTTGTTGCTTTGCTTTAAAATTCACCTTTACACTTTGAAAACAGGACCATTGATTTTTTTTGATGTAAAATTCCATTTTCGTCAGTAGTAGATGTTCTGAGCATTGACCAAATTGCAATGATCAGGACGTATTCCTGAGGCTCATGTCACTGCAAAGTAGCATTTGAAGGACCCTTAAGAGATCCTCACACCAATTTAGAGAAATCTCTGAGAATAATTGTGTAATTCAAAGGACCATTGGAAGAGGACTGAGGATGAAGGAGAAAGTGTTTGCAAAGTGCTTTCCAAGTAGCAACTGCGCAATAAAGGGCACTCTGCGCTGGGGTGACTGTGACTTGTAGAGAGGATCCGGGAGGGTGGCATGGGGTCCCTCCCTCTCTTCCAGGGGAGCGGAGGGCTCCAGCTGCGCGCAGTGGGAGGTGGCCTGGTCTCCAATAGCAGCTACCACACTGCTGCTCCCTCCCTCCCTCCGCTCCCAGCACTGGGCAGGCTCATCAGCAGCCCGGTGGGGTAGGCCCCTCGGGGAGCTCGCTGTGGTCACCTCCCAAGTTCTCCAACTCCCTGACACATCTGCTTTCCAGAGTGACAAATTAAAACGTCTGAAGCGGCTGGAACCCGCTGCCGCCAGCACACATGGCCGACATGTGAAGCTGTGGTATTCCCGAGTTTTGACGCATTCCATCTAGGACACAGGGACAGCAGTGTTTAGCAGTTGACACAAGAGGGGTTTCTAGTGCCTGCCAGACAGCTAAAAGGCTGCAAGAAATCTTTTGTGGGTTCCCTGAACGCTTTGAATTCTTCTAGCCGGCCTGACAGCCCTCCACTAGCACTCTGGAAAAGACTGCAATGTTCCGGTAACACTGCGCAAGCCTTCCTTATGGGGGTGAATGCCACCCCAGGAAAACCTGATAGGGACAGTCAATGCCAAGAAAACAAACACTCTCTTCCGCCTCACTGCAAAGAAGAGGCAGAAACAACAGCAGACAGGGTCCCACCTGGTCCTTCCTGGATTAGAGGGGAGGAAGGAGCCACAGGATCTCAAGTGGATCTTAGCTTTCTCTGCCCCCCACTCCTCGCCCACCTCTCCCCTTCCCAGCCCCCTTCTGCCCCTGCTGGGTTTGTGTTCAACATCAAATTAAGTGTTCATGACAGCTAACCACAAGTTATTAAATGTGATTCACTGCCACATTGCTGGGCCTTCACTGGTGGTACAGAATAACCACTTAGACAAACCATTTGATTCATGGCATTGATACAAAGAGTCTTTCAGAGGAGAGAGGCCTTCTCAGGCCTTTAGCTGAAAATTGTTTTATTTCCGTTATTCTCTTAAACAGGTCAGTGAGCTGAATTAAACCCCAAATCCTTTCTAACTGCTTAGCTGTGAAATCTTTAAGATATTACAGAGCTTGTGAGAAGTGGCTGCGGATTGCCAAGTCAGCGGAAATTTAAGAAATCAGTGTCAAAAACGAGCTTATGTTTGACAAGTGAGGCAAGCGATCTGCAGCCAGTAGGAAGGGTGGCAATCTTCTAGTGTTTAGTGCTCTTAATAATTAGGTTTCCTATCATAGAAAGGCATTATTATTTTTGAATAACTCCCTGCTGTGAGGGAGAGCTGATGAAATAGTAGTTGCTGCTTTTCTTGCGTTTAAATTCTCCTGGGTCGTGTTTGGAGACAGTGGAGAATGAAAGACCAATGGTCTTTCAAGTAGCAGACACTCCATTTCATCGTCTTCCTATTTCATCATCCAGAGCCCCAAGTGCAGCTTGTTGGCTTGTCATTTCGCTGCCCTCTCCTGGGTGGAGTGTTACATTTACTGGGGTGTTAGGTTCTGCCTATGCTAAGCCAACTGGATTCATGCATTCAAAGGTCCTAAAGTAGGAAGCTAAGTGGTCTTTGTTCAAAATTAGCTGGACTGTGTGTTCTTCTTGATGATGCCACAGCCAGATCCTGATAAAAGTACAGTGTGGCCTGTGCTCTGCGCAGGACATGGGGCATGGAGGTTTACCACCTGTTTATAATCGGCATCCAGATTTGATATATTGTAGAGGTATCCCAAGCTTATTGAATTTAAAAGGGGGTACCAAGTTTGTGTGGGATAAATTCAGATCTGACTTGTCATCTCTCTGCCAAGAGCATGTAATTCATTTTCTTATTACCAACATAGTCTATTAGAAAATAAGTTAGCTATGTAACAAATTGAAGTCTAAGAAAATATCCATATTAGGAAACTTAGTTCGATGATTAAATTAAGCAAGGATTACTTTGGCGTGAATAATTCCACAATCTGCTTTTCTGTCCTGAAAAAATGAGTTTAGCAAGGCATGGCTGTGCTTGTAATATTTAACAGCTTTATTTTCAGGGCTGTAAGTTATTTCCCTCTATCAGTCTTCCAGACATTGTGGTTTAATGTCACCTAATGTCACCTTCTCTATCATTATTTGAAATTTACAGAATAGGGTTGAGTCAAACAAATGTCTTACTAAAGGGGGCAGATCCAGCTTATTACATATGCTTATTTATTCATTTATTTATTCAGTGTGTATCAAGTGCTTCTTCAGTGAAAGGTATCTTAGAGTAAATCAAAAGCATTTGGTCATTAAGATGTCACTTAAGGTAACAGAAGTATAATAAAAGCACTATTCACCAAGATATATGGAGTTAAAGTAAAACCAAGTTTTCTGTGTAACTGAGGATCAAGTCAGCAATGCTTTTTGTTTCATTTCTTATTGAAAAATTTAAATGGATAATTCTACTCTTCTCCCTTTGGATAGAATGGAGGGAAAGAATTTAATCTTTGGTGGCTCAGTATAATGCTAAATCATCATTCTCTTAAACAAAATCAGTGTTTATTTTACGGCATTTAATGTACATTTGCTCAGAACGTATGCTGCAAGTGTTTTGTTGTTTTAGCTAACATTAACCTGTTTCTTTGTTTTTGACTCTTTTTCTCAAGTATAGAGCCAAAAGTAAACCCTGGACAATAGAGGGTTTGGATTACAATTAATCAATATTTTAATATAATTTAATAAAAGATATCATGCTGCCTGCAAGAGTAAAAGTAGTCTTTACTCAGAAAGCAGGGTCACTAGTATTAACAAAAGTGGTTGAAAAACAAAGGAATAATTGAGATATTTTTCTTTACTTGAGACTATATATTAAAAGGGTCAGGCTGATGGCTTGCTTTTAATTTGTACCTTTTTGCATCCCTACGAATATCTGATATAGTCTACTCGATTGGCAGGATGAGAGAGAAGGCTTACAGTTCATCAAAAAACATTTTGCCACATAATGTAAAGCAAATAAAGCCCCAGAGTTCAAAATTATCCAACACATATGATAATTAAAGGATATGTATTACAGGATATTAAAGGAGTTAAGAAACTTGGAGAGAACACGAAATTAAAAAAAAAAGTCTAATGTAAATCGACAAACTTTGCAATATTTTATGATTCATGATAGATCCATTTGAGTGTATAAGTAGATTTCGAAAGTCAGTACTTGTCTAGGATGGCAAATTTATTTCTTTCAACACATATTTATTTAACCCCTACTGTGTGTCAGTCTCTTTGCTGCATGCCAGGATTCAACAGTGTACAAGATCACTTTCATACATGTTGTGCTCTACATGGGAGAAACTATGGAAAAAAAAACAATTTGCATAAAGTGTGATAAATACTATTTATTCACTTCACTATTAATTATTTGATAAGGGCCTAGTATGTACTAGGAAGGAAAAGGGGGACCATCTAACAGAGCTCTTATTCTGAGACAAGGTAGGAACCACACAAGCTCCCAATTAAGAATAAAAGAGCTGGGAAGAAGCAGTGGGTATATAAGTAGAAGAAGCCAAGTGCACAAGGGGTCAATTGAGAAAGCATAAAAGAGTTTGGTATATCTCGTGCAGAAGGAAGGAGAGAGATGTGAAATGAAACCAGAGATGCAGTACGGCTAACTGACCGAGCATATAATATGTCCCAACCATCTCAAAACAGCCCTTCCAGGCAGGTGCCATTATTATCCCTATTTTACAGCTGAGAAAATCAAGCCAGCAAGATCACATATCTAGGAAATACAGAGCTAGGATTTGAAGCCAGTAGTCTAGAAGTAGAACTTCCCCTTTTAATTGCTTTATGAGGCCAGAGACAGATAATGCAGTCTCAGCACTAAGGCGTTTCGTCTTTAGGCTAAGGAAAAAGGGAAGCCATGGAAGCATTCCACTAGACACACTCCTATTTGCTTTTTAGGTGGATCATTCTGACAGCCCACGAGGAAAGTGGACTGGAAAGGAACTCAGTGAAGACATTGGTTAGAGGTTATTGCAGTGCTTCAACAGAGAGATTCTAGAGGCCATCACTAGAACCTGGAAGAAGGGCAGGGAAGTGAGAGTTTTGAAAGATGTTTAGGAGGTAGAAACAAGATGACTTAGAAAGTGACTAGATGTGGAGATGGGTGGGTGGGGTTTCAAAAAGAGATTCTGTGTTTCTGGCCTGGGCAACCGATGGAGGTTGGTGCTGTTGACCAAGTTGGGGACACAGAAGGGGGACCAGGTATGGGGGATATGTGACGAATTTAGGGTGGGACATTTCAAGTTTACAATTCTTTTGAGACATCTAAGTAAAAATGTTTAGTATGTAGGTGACTCTCAGGAGAGAGGCCTGGGCTGGCTGTGTAGTATAATTATCTTTAGCACAGGGAAGGAGGAGACTGGCACATGCCATGACAGGAGGCTATCTGATCTTTTCACCTTCAGCTGCCCAGTCTTCTGCTCCTCACGCTCCTTTGCACTTCCACCAGACGGTGCTAACGGAAAGTAGAAGACATCCTGCCCAAAATTATCCACTGAGAAAATGAAGCTGGATTTCACCCTAAATCCCCAACAGATGAGTTTTGTTATCAGAGAACATTCAAGTTTCTTGAACACCTTGTAACAGGGAAATTCCTTGTAACACTAGGTCTTATGCTGAATAAGTTTCTCTCTCTTTGTCATCCTTAATTTGTTCCCAGCTTTAGAGGTTTAAAATAAATAAACTGAATTTTCCCTCTTCCCAGGCATATTTCTAAATCCTTTATTTATTTATTTCCAAACCATCTGGGAAAATCATTTGTATTAGTTTCTTATTGCTGCTGTAACAAATTACTACATGCGTAGGGGCTTAAAACACCACACATTTATTTGCTCACAGTTCTGCAGATCAGAAATTTAAAATCAAGGTGTCAGCAGGGCTCTGATCCTCTCTGATCCTGGAGGCTTCCAGGGAGAATTTGTTTCCTTGCCTTTTCAGTGTCCTGAGGTGGCCTGTCCTCAGTTCCTGGCTCCTCTTTGTAGCGCTCCAACCTGTTGTTTCTGTCATTACATCTGCTGCTACTGACTCTGATTCTCCCATCTGTCTCTTAAGAGGACCTGTGTAGCTATGTTGGGCCACCTGGATAATCCAGGATAATCTCCCACCTCAAGAGTCTTAATCACATCAGCAAAGTCCTTTTTACCATATAAAGTAATATACTCACAGGTTGTGGAGATGAGGACATGTACATCTTTGAGGGGGCATTATTCAGCCGAACATGAATCTTAATAGCCAGTACTGATTGAGTGATTGCTATCTGTAAGGCAAGCACTGTACAAAGTACTTTGCATTCGGACATCACTTAAAGCCACCCAAGGTTCTTTAATTATCCTCCTTGTTTTACAGATGAAGAAACTGAGGCAAAGAGCTGCTAAATACATCTGCTCAGTCACATAGTTATATCAAAACCCAGACTGAAGTCCAGCTTGGTCCTGAATTTAAAACTATGGTACCATTTGCTCCCCAGAGCTGATATTGTCATTGATCTTTTGTTCCTTACAATTTGTGTATATTTTTACAAAATGACTTTTGCTGAAAGTCATCAGATGGCCATTCTACTCCCCCCTATCTCTTCCTAGACAGCTTGTTACCTTGAGCCACCCAGGCTTTCCAGACCAGAAAAATATTTAACAGATTCATTCACACTAAAGTGCTGGGAGTTTAATCTGCCATCCTTCTCTCAGGAGCTTTTGCAATTTTAAAGAAGTTTGGGGAAAGGGAAGAAAAGAAAGCTGGGAAAGGAAGAAACTCAAGTGGGATACAAAGTAAACCTTGCTTTAAGTAATAGATTGTAACCTAGCACAAAAAGGGGCCTATGATCTTGGGCTTGGGGGACTCAAAGCCCCTCAGTCCATGCTGGGTGAGTGTCTCCACCCTTAGCCTGTTTGCTCTCAGGTCCTTTTCTCAACTTTGTCCTGTGCTGTCTGGGTCATACAATGTCTGGATCATCAGGTTCAGCTGATGGTGGGAGGTTGAAAGGTGAAAGGAAAGGAGAAACCAAAGGTATTTCTCCCCTCCCTAGGTCCACCCCTAACATTTACAGAGTCCAAGGCAAGGTCAAATGGAGGACCCATATCATATGTCCAAGTATTTAAGAGTTATAAAGCAAGCTAACTAATTGTTAAATAAAACATTCTATCCTCCTACCTCATCAACTACACCTTCACATCAACTTGAAGACTAGTTTGAGTTAGAATTCTTGGACTCCAGGGATTTCATGTCTGGATATGATGGCACAGGAAGAACTGGCCCTGACCCCTAGGCCACCCTCCCCAGCCTTCAACCCCAGCCCTGGCCTCTGCTTTTACCTGGCCTCTGGCCTGCCACCCACTTGCTTCTTGTTACTTGTCACACACACATAGAGACATCCCTGTCCATGTGTCCAAGCTTGATCCTCCTACCCTCAAACAGCTGCCCATGGCTAACCCTGGGCTCTTGGGCCTCCTGGAGTGCACACTGTAGGTGTGGCCCATTTTAGGAGAGGGCCAGAGGCCTGCACAGTCCCTGGGAGTGGGCTCAGCCCATTGGAACAGAAAGTCCCAGTGTGGCCTAGGAGCAGGTCAGCAGGCCCTGAGGCCACAAGCTCCTCTCTGTAGCTCCAGGCATTCCTCAAGGTAGAGGACCCACCGCTGGAGCAGAGTCATGGGAGGCTGTAAACCTCTCATGTGCAGATGCGGGGGACAACGGGGTCTAGCTCTGATATAGGGGCCATGCTGTTCTCTCTTTTTCTGCCACAGGGGATATCTCGGCTGGTGACTGTCTCCTGCTAGCTCTAGCTTCACCTTCTCCTCTCCCTTCAACCCAGGGGAGCCCATGGCTTCCTGCTGTTCTAACCACTGGGTTTCCTAAGTATCCCTGTTGGCTTCTTGCTCTCTTCCAGCACAGGTGTAACCAATTCCCTGCATTAAACTCTCTTTGTTTTAGATGCTCAGAGAAGTTTCTGTTTTCCTGATTGGATCCTAACTGTTAAGGCAGCAAGTAATTAAGGATTTCACTCAGGGTTATTTGGGAAAGGGGTCAAATCCCTCCTGGCATGAATGAGCTTGAGAGGTTTCGTGACACTGCTTTAAGGGAAGCCACGATTTTACATAATCAGTGGTAGCTTTCCAAAGATGTTTCTCAAAAAAAATGAACTTCCCTGCTGAAGCAGTCCATCTGAAATCTCAGGGAAAGAACCATTCCATTGCTAACCATTGCATTTCTTCCCAGAGTTGACCTCGACAATTATTTACAATAGGGCTGCTTCTATATACACACTACCCTTTTGAAGAACTTTATGAAAACCAGACTTTGTACAGTGTTCTAAGTTTTGCTGCATCAAAAAAAAAGTTTAAATATTTTCATTTAATGTGGAAATATTTTTAGATGAGGAAGATGATTAAGTGCTGAAAATGTAGTGATCTGTTTGGCACCAAGAGAAAAGAAATATGAAGAATTTTTAATAAAAATCTGACCACAATGGTGTTGGAACACAATCTGTGTGAAATACAAGACAGACACTTTATACAAGACAGACAGTTTTGGACAGTTACAGGTGTAATTTTAGCTACCAAAGGGAACACAAATTGTGTTATAAGAATGCAATAGAAACAATGGGAAATGCAATTAAATTTTTAAAAGAAAAATTGAATATAAAGTTAGAAGAACTAATACAAAGCATATTTTTGTAGCTTTTCACCAATAATGTTTGTGAATTCAAGCCACCATGAAAATCAGATTTACTTGCTGGGCTTCTTATGCAAAGAGTGTGATGGTTGCTTTTGCTATGAGCTCTAGCCATAAATATTACATAAACCTTGCACCTAATAAAATTATTTTTGATAGGTTTGGTTTACATAATTAAATCCTTAAAGAAACACCAAAGAAAAAGAATGGGATGGACACTTATCTGGAAAGAGGCTTGTGCTTATCATCTTTTCTTCTGTATAGTCAATGAGGATGTCTGTCTTTTTTTGCCTACGTGGCTCTAATTTACCACTGTGAGACGCAGTGTGTGTGGAGAAAATATGTGGAGAGAAGGCTTTTATGTGTTTTTTTGATTAAAAAAAAAAATCAGTGCCACCAGTCCATGAGTGATCCTAAAATAACAAAGCAGTCATGTGTGTGTGTGTGTGCACGCTGAAAGGAAAACTTTGGGTAGGAAATAGATTTAAGTTTCAAGTTTCTAAGGATCTATTTAAATGACAGCAAGGAAAAAAATATTGTAAAAGTGATGAAAAATATCCCAGCAGTATCCTTTCAGAAAGCCATTTAACTTCTGGTGGTTTAAGTTGTGCAATGTAATTTCTACAGCCTTTGAAATATGTGGGCACCCTCACTGTTATTTACATTCCCAATACTTGGAATCAAATGCTCCATTAGGGCTCTGAGAAGACAGGAGTTTCCAGAAGAGTTTGGTAATTGCCCATTCATTACTCAAAAACAATGACAGGGAATCATAGTCTCTTTCCCTAAGTAATGCTGGCATGTGGTCTAAACCAGGCACAGGAAGAGGCAGGAAAGTGTCAACTCAGAAGGCGTCTACAGACCAGTTTGTAATATTGTGCATGGACTCACGTCTTTACTAAGAGTCAACCTATTACTCTCCTGTATATGGAGGAAAGAGAGCTCTCTCTACACTAGTGTGCTCTTACACATGCAAGCTCAGGTCTGGCCGTGCTGATAAGAAGGCCACCCCCACTTGTATCAAGGAAAGAGACAAGGACACACCTGCGCATCCTTCCACTTCAAGTTTTCCACAGAGAGTGTCCTCTGTAACTCGGGCAATTTTATTGCCAATCAGTGACAAAGCACACTACCTGAGTGATAACTAATGACGTTATCATGCCTCTAAGGATAGCCATGGAGTTCGCAGATCATCGTCCCACTAGATTCACCTTCTGGTGTCCTTTGTGCTCCCAGCTGTGTACGCTGGGCACAACGGTGTACAATAGCTTAAATTGTGTATATTTTAAATGCTTTTACAGAAACATTAATTTTCATATCTCTATGTAGGCTAGCAGGCTAACTCCCCATTTTACAGATGGTGCAACTGAGGCTTTCCCTGGGTAACTGGAGCTAGGAGGAAACTTGCATTTCTTAGCTCCCAATGCAAACCACTGCTGCTTCTGTGGGTTTGGCCTCTAGTCCCATTTGTCCTCTCGACTCCACCTCTGCATTACAGTAAAGCTAAGTCATCACTTTAACAGAGAATATTATTTTTCTTTTTGTGTCCATGGAAAGGGTTTAGCTTATGGTTTTTTAAAAAATGAAATTAAGGATTTGTAATATAGAAAATGACTTCCCACCCCCGCCCCTCACCATATTGTGTTTCTCCTGGCTTTACACCTCAAACTAGATAGATCTACAAAGTGAAGGTGGGGAAAGGTACAAATATGTCTAGGTTAGAGTGTTTTCCTTTGAAGTAGATAGCTATTACTTAGAATAAGAGGAACAGATACTTAAATAATATAATTAGTTTAATGTTTATAGCAGCACAATTCATAATTACAAAGATATGGAAACAACCCAAATGCCCATCAATACCTGAGTGGATTAATAAAATATGGTATATGTATACCATGGAATACTATTCAGCCATAAAAACATTGTGAACTAATACCTCTTGTATTATCCTAGATGGAGCTGGAGCCCATTCTTCTAAGTGAAGTATCATAAGAATGGAAAAACAAGCACCACATGTACTCACCATTAAATTGGTACTAATTGATCAACACATGGGCACATATGGAAGTAACATCCATTTGGGTGCTGAGCAGGTGGGAGGTAGGGAGGGGAGGGGTAAATTCACACCTAAAGGACGAGATGCACACTGTCTAGGGGATGGGCACACTTGTAGCTGTGACTCTAGCTGTACAAAGGCAATTTACATAACCAAAGCCAAAGGCTTTGGTAATATTCTGAAATTAAAAAAAAAAAAATAGAAAGGGAAAAAAATCCTCAGTTCTTTGCAAAATCTATGTTTCCCAATGAGGTTCTTCTCCCACCGAGAATTTCACATCAATGAGATAATTATGCTTTTCTCACAGTAGGAGGGTCTTCTATCTTGGACACTCAGGGTGCCCGTCAGATGTCTTCTGATAAGTTATTGTGCTGAGGAAGAAATCTCCCACGACATTTTACCAAAGGTTATGGCTAGAGCTTGGCAGTCTCAATCCTTTTGCTCTTTGCCATGAAGATCAGTGAAGACAGTTGTATAAATGACCCCAGTCATCAGACAATTTCAGAGTTCACAGCATGAACAATTGCATCTAAAAAAAAACTGGTAGAATTTTACAGGTATCATATCTTGTCAATCCAAATGAAATACCACTTAGGTAAACCTTAAAGACCACATACAAGATAATTTCTAAAGATCATACCAGAAAGTGGAGTCATACAATGGCTCCACTCATGGGAGCTCAGTGTTACATAGATTTATATTTATTGTCAGTCAAATAAAGGCCTGCCAGCATAAAACCTCTAGCCTGGGGAAATAGGGTTATCCTCTAAGAAGGATAAGATAGGCTGAAGGAGGTGCCTTTTTTCCCTCTGGTTCCATATCCTTAATCTTGTGCTTATAAACAGCTTGGAATTTTTCTAAGTGTTAAATAAGAAAGGAACAATGCCTGTGCTTGGTTTTGTCTCATAAAGGGGCTGAACAAAATTAAATGTCAGTGTTAAACTGCAGATCACTTCTTCACAGACCTTTGGCCAATGTCCCCTATGTTAACCTCTGTGCTCTATGGGTCCCAAGCGACTCTGCTGGCTTCCAACCTCCTCTGCGTTCATGTGGCTCATTGGGAAATCCCACTGTTTTCTTGCCAAAGGGTTTGTTACCTAGGTTTAATTTCTGTTTGGAATGAAAAGTATAGTTAACTTATTTCTGTGGGTTTTTTTAGAGAGATATGTAAAACCAAAGCTAGAGCAACGGAAAACAAACATTTAAGAAAGCACATAATTAGGGGATGCGAACTCAAACTGGAGGAGGCTGATTTCATAAAGGAGACAGGACTGTGTGTGGTCAAACAAGAGGAAAGAGAGTGTGCCTGATTCGCCTGCTTTTGGAGACCCACCTTCCTTAGAAATGGAGTCCAGGGAGCTGGAAGTTTCAATGAAAACCTACACACTGATAAAAGCCAACAGCCTAAGGGAATATGATTAATCATTTAAACTGTAATTATTTTTTAGTTGCAAAAGCTCCAGTTATCTACAGGCCTCATAAAGTTACCAAATATCGAGATGCTAAGTCATTCCATTGGAACTTTTTACTGAAGGTTTACACAGAGATGTTTTCTTCAAAGAGTCAGAATAGCATTGTTACAGAACCACAGGAGAGAGTGAGGGAAACGAACATTTAGCATGGTCCCTCTCCGAGAGGAAGAGACGAGAAAATTTAATAAAACAAAATATACCCACTCCCCCAAACATAGGACCATATTATTTTTTGGAGGCAATATAAAAGAACTACAATTCTCATAAAAGCCAGTATGGTGCTGAATTTGGGGGATACAATGAGGAAAGTTACTGCTGTGATATGGGTGGGTTTCTTTTCTCTTTTTCTAGGTGCAAAGGCAGCAGTCATTTGAATGCCATCGAACAGCTTTTCAGCTAACACAAAAGAGCAGACGGTTCCACTTATTTTTGAAATTAGATGCAATCATATCTGTGAATCACGCAGCAGCAAACCACCGTAATCTGCATTACAATACATTATCCTGCCACGCTCCCTAACTGCGGTCCACCGCAGCAACAGAAACACTTTGCGGTGACCTGTGATGAGTCTGCCAAAAGCACCAAGCCACGCTAAGCCAGTAAAGTGACAAAAAAGAACTGCTTTCTGCTGTGAAAAAAGAGCAAATTATAACAAGAGTCAAGTCTCAGCTAATGCAAGACTAGCATCTTCTTGTTCACAGTTTGCATAATTAGATATCATGAATAGGTTTTTTTATTGTTCTAAAAATACTCCTGCTTTGTTTAAATCAGCTATTTCCTTAACAGCATGACTTTGGTACCAGAATTAGTGAGGTAGTTAGGGCAGCGGCAGAGATAAGGTACTTTTAGTTAACATTTAGAAAAAAAAATCTCTTTATGGACTATTTTTCCTCCCTCTTTCCTAGCAATTGTCAAAAGAGGCCTAGGTTTCCAACACTGTATAACTGGAGCGGAAGCTCACAGGAATGGCCACATGAATTGTGTTAGGGGTTTGAGGCTCAGAGGGACCCCAGGGTCCTAGAACTGCTAAAATCAACTTTTATTTCATTCCTAAAATAAGACTTTCAGAGCCACTGCAAACATGTTCACAAATTAAAATCCTTAATACAGTGAAGACAAGGATAGCAGAACTTATACTTGAAATGATAACATTATGAAGTTCAAATCCAAGGGAAAAAATATAAATACATTTTTGGTTTCACTGGTTTGAATCATACCATCATTTTCCCCTCAGAAGGGTGAGGGTGTAGAGGGCCACTTTGTTTGGATTCCTATCTCCCACCGCTTTGCTGGGGTTTTTCCCTTCTCATTTACTCATGGCCTGCATGTTATAAAGAGCATCTTGGTATCACACACCGGCAAGACTCCAGGAAAGGGAGGCCAAGACGAAATTATGTATTCAATTTGTCCAGCTCTTCAGAAACCCAGGAACTGGCTGGAGAGCCCTGGGATCAGTGAACTCCCAGCAGCAATGCCCCTCCTCTCGCAAACTGTAGTTGCATTTGGTCAAAGCAGTCCCTAGCACAGACATTTGGAATTACTGTCTCTTGGTCTACTTAGGGCGGAGCTGATGTTCAATTTGACTAAACAACCTAAAGGGCATCCAAAAGGCAAGGCTCATGTTATTCTTGAATATGCCTTACAATGAACTTTCGACCTTTATTGTTTTTAATTTGCATTAATGATCTATAGGTTTTGAATGACTATGACAAAGAAAATGGCATTGACACGTTCTATTTGAGCTTTTATGTATGCATTAAATAAAATGCATTTTCCTCCAATTCTTGCATTTATATTGAAGTTCTTACTGCTAGTGAGATTTTCGGACCTGTGTATCATCCCTTTTTGTAAGAGAAATAATATCTGCCACAGTAATACTGTGATAAATAATATATTGTGACTACTTTTATTTCTGCTAGAAAGAGTTAGCCCCAAAGCCTCCTGACTAAGGTTTCCAGACTACTATAGCCTGAGAATTCGATGAAATCATGACTCATCCTGTCTCCTCCTTAAAGTCAGAGGATCAAAAGGAATACTATCCTGGGTCAGACCCTTGGTGCATCTCTGGTAGGTAGAACTGTCAGAGGCTATTATTATGATATCACATCAAGATAACCAAAGACATTCCCCAGGTAGCCCCATCTTCCTTTTACAACCAATCAAAACTTCACATCCATGACCCCATCTAAACTCTTTGAATAGACTGGCTTCTTAAATATTTGAGGTAACAAAGTTTTTAAGTTTACTATGAAACCAAACTTTTTACCGGATCTATATTATTCTTTCCATAGATCTGGAAATCTAGGTTTAGGCAAATGGGTACTGGTACTTTTCTGATATATTTAACTTTGATCAGCTTTTATCTTCCCAGAGATAAATGCACTACTTTTGCAGTCTAATCTCAGCAGAGAAGCCCCTTAAAACTCAGGATTATTTTCCATATCCCTCTATGGATAAATTTACAATCTGTTTTGCATTTTCATGAGCTGTGGTAACCAAAACGCATGTAGCAATCCAGGTGGGAATAAACCCTGTTGTTGTACAAGAGTAACATAACACTTGCTCACAGTTTTCATCATCTTCCAGTATTTGGTTGCCTATAATCCAAGTAAGATTGTCCTTCATGTTTCCAGTGAAAGATGCTTTTAAAAAACCAACAACCTTCAGACCTCTACAGATAAAAATTTGAGTGTCTATGTCTCGTATTAACACATGCTCCACTAAAATAACTGGGTACTTTGTGTTTTCATCAGTCATATGAGATTTAGAGTAAATCCTGCTATTGTAAATTATTTCAAGGGGTATTTTAAAATTTTACTTATTAAAACCAAGAGGCGGAATTTTGCAAAGCATTAGACTCTGTTGAAGCACGAATCCCGACAGAGTTTAATTTAATTGCATGTAAGCTCTAGGATAAGTTTTGAGCACATTACAAAGTACCCTATGATCTCCGTTTTCTTATTCAAGGCCTGGCACATCTGTCACTGATTTCTTGTGCCAGGAAAGGTGACAGCAATCCAAACTGGGGAGGTGGGAGCATAGATTGGGATGATTCTGTATTGATGTGTTCAAGGGGTAAAAAATAAAGTTCCATCAGATAGGCCCTGATGTGGCACAAACTCCTCTTCCACCCACTCCTTTCTCCAAGGCCACTGCCAACTCACCCTGCATTTCTCATGTTGATTATAAGTGAAGCTTTGACAAAGGGGCATTCTGGGTATCAGACAACCACATTATTATAATTCTACTGAAAAGTGTTCTTATTGTTTCTAAATTACTGGTTATAGTGAGCAGCCCTCATGACTTGGAGGGGGAGATGCATTTTGAACAAACACATGCAGCTTTAAAGCTGCTCTCTGTAAACGAGGAAGAGTGATAGATAGAGATCACCTGTGTACCCCAATAGGCAAAGTGGCTTCTGCTTTGAAAGTGGACCTGTTAAGTTAGTGAACTGCAATTAAAGAACCCCTATGATGCATGTCAAGAATAACTGTGTGAAACCCAAATTGAGTTTTCATCTCATCAAGGACACACAGTCCTACAAGCCATCGCTTATTTTTCTATTGCGTTTTCCTGACCTAAAGGGTATAATGCTATATGGTACCAGTAGCCAGGGTCTCCATTATGTGAATTTCCCAGGGGTGATCTATATTCTAAAGTAAAGGCAATAAAAAAAAAAAAAACTCTGTCCCTTCAAATATTCACCTTATTCATCCTGTTTTGGTAAATACATCACTGCTCAGGGACTTGCGGATGTTCAGGTGGCATGCGATTCCTCCACCCAGGGGTTATTTCGTATGTTATATGTGTGCTGCCTAATAGCTGGGTATTTTGAGTGAGTCTATGTAATCAACACATCACTTATTTTCTTCAATTTACTTGCTGGTCCCAAAACCTTCTTTAATTCCTCAAAATCTTTGAATTCTGTTTATTGGAATGTAGACAAAATCACAAAGGCAAGTGATACCTCTCAGAAACAAGGGATGTTATCTGGGTCATAGCAGGACCATGAATGATAATGGATTTAAGAAGCAAAACTGGAATGTTGTCCACTGTGGGTGCCATTCCCAGCAGGTCTGGCCTTGCCCCCCAGAGAAGACCAAAATGTCAGTTTCACTACACGATTGTGGTTGCTGTTGTAATAGGAGAGGATAATAGCTAGGTTTTTTTGGTTCCAAACAACTGATTTATGATGCAAAACTGCTGAATATTTCTGGTAAGGGAATGTATTGTTCTTTTTTGTTTTTCTCTAAAGTTGAGACCTTGGATATTTGACCAGAAATATTGAAGACTATCTTGCATTCTAGATAGTATTGTTGTTTCATTTACTACGCAGAGCAGCAGATGGCTCTTCTATTTCCATTCCCCCTACTGTGTTTTCCTATTCTTTTCCTTCCTCTGTCCTATTGAAATCTGAACAAGTCATGTAACTCATCTTTTTTGTCAGTTTGGGTACTACGGATGAAAAAGAAGAGCCTTTTTGTTTGTTCTGAACACAAAGAACCCTTAATCAGCTGTTTTGATTAAGGGTTAAATTTCTTTCAAGTTTTAGAGAACAGAGCATTGGGAATTACATGTGCATAAACTTAAAGACCTTAAAGTAAGGTTTGCAAATGTTGGTAAGTGGTCACTATGTCACATATATGTATATGTTGGGAGTGGGACAGAAGGAAGCAAGGAAAAGTGTACAACTTAGGAAAGAAGAGAAATGATACTAAGGAAAATAGAGGGGTGCTTGTGAGGGATGAATGCATGTAATGTGCAAAGAACTGAGGAGAGAGAGATTTAGAAACCACAGCCACACCTGCCTGTCTTCAGTGCCCTAGCTAGCCTTTGAATGAGTAGCTTAATCCACTTGTTTAAATGGGCCTCAGTGGCTTCTTTCTACAAAGGTCTGCTTGGTTTAAGTGTAGCTAGGGAGGCTGCTGTGGAGTCCTGGGAATCACACTGGGTTTGACACTGGAGCCCAGGTTCTGGTCGTACTACCTCCACCAGCCAGCTGGGTAGAATCTCAAGTCTTTGGGGGCTTTTGTTTCTTCTTCTGGAAAAGGGGAGTCTGGGCCTACATAATGTCAGAAGAGCTCACTCCGCTATCAGAATCTAAGAGCTTCTGTATTTCCTGGCTACTTTAAAGAGGTTGTACAAGCCAGAGAGAGAGAGATAGCCTCCTGGCAGCTGGAATTAAATAGGCCTGTAACTGAACATTAATTCCAACATCTGAATGTTGATGGGCTAAAGCACAAAGGTGGAGTGCAAGGACATTTTTCTGACTCTTTTGAACCTATCTGAGACATGGGACAAAAACAAAAGCACCTGTTCACAGGTGAACCTGCACATACATAGAGATGTGTCCTTTTATGTCCATAGATCACCAATTAAGTTGAATTAATTTTAAAGGAGCATTCTTAAGTTTGGGAGCAGTGTGCAGAAAGAGGACCAAATTCAGTTTCAGAATGCCTTCACATTTCCTATTTTGGCCACATCATTGAATCTAGCTGATCTCAGTTTTCTTGTCTACACCTGTGTCCTAGGTACTTCGTGAGAATGAAATAAGATTGTATATTCAAAAGTGCTTCATAAAATATACGTTTACACAGGCATTATTATTTTTCCAGCACTACAGCCATACTTATAGCTAAACCAAAGAATTCCCTATAAAACTTGGAGGCCCTATGAGAAAAAAATCCTCCCCAAACCATTTTGGAAACCACAGTTTCTGTTAATTCAACGGGAGGTATTTGTGAAGTGTTATGAGGGAACTTTGAGCCATCATAAACCTTGCCCTTTCTACCTAAGATGACAAAATTGTGTTCATAGGAACAAATAACTGGAATATTAACACCCACATTTTACAGTTGAGAAAATGAAAGCCCCTGCAGAGATTAAATGACATGCCTAAGGTCACACAACCAGTTAACAGCAGGACCCAGATTAGATTGCTGGGATCCTGTTGTCCAATCACTCTTTTTTTTCACTTTCCCCCACTAACATTATTTTAGCTAAAGCTAGTAAATTTATGAGAGTTACCCTTAGGCTGAGTGACAATTAGTACCCTAGGTCCTTGGTATTAATTACTTTAAAAGTTTGAGGAAAAAAATGAAATAAGCAATGGAATACGAAATCAGTTGAGAGCAAGGGGAAAAAAAGGCCTTAGCATCTTTTTCTTCATAGTGTCCACACTGCTAAGTACCACTTAAGATGCCCCTGAATGTTGGGGGCACCAGGGGTGGGGGAGCACTGGAGACATGTTTACTCAGCAGTTACCAGTGGATAAGTGAATTCTTTCTAAAATTTCACTTTGGGGCCAAGATTTATCTAAATATGTCACTGTTTAGACCACTAAAAAAATATGGTATAAAACTTCTGATTCTCATTTCACAATATGTTAATCTTTCTTTATTTATTCCTCCCAAATGTTTTTAAAACAATCTCTCTCTGGGACAACTGGATCTTGTGTATCCTGTCAAATTTTAGTAGAAAGCAAATTTTTATAACCAAATTATAAAGCTTTCAACACTGAGGCTTATTTATGATGGAAACATTGACAGAATGCTAACTGTAGTGGCTTCAGTAATACATGCTCCAGTGAGGTAGAATTTCCAAATTGGGCAGATGCTAACATTATTTAGCATCTATTTTAATTCCTTTCCCTTAACATTGTGCACTGTCCCCCGTTTCTAGAGTAGCTGATCCATTTTTGGAATAAATTTTTTTAGATTTGACATCAACTTTATATACCATTTGAAAAAAAGATCACAATGCTGCAGATTTTTTAAACTGTAAAACTTGTTCTAGTTTCCCCAGTAATCAGTTTAAAAAGCAAGACATGGCAGAGCAGTATCCTACAGCCATTTGATCTTAAAATTAATCCCCACTGACTACGATTAAATCTTCCAAAAGACAGTAACATTTTGCTTTTACCTCTGAACCATAATTTGGAGGGGAAGGAGAAACTCAAATCCAACCCTTCCTTTTAAAAATCACTATCTGGGTACTAACCTGGGTTGCTATGAATAAAATCTCACCAAGAGGCCAGACAACTTTTCATCCATTCGAATAACAAAAGAAATTCCTAATACTTCTCCATCCAAGGTCTCATCAAGCCCCACAGACCTAGGTTAAGCTTTATAATTAATTTTTGTTTTCAAAAAAGTGACTGAGCAATTGAGGCACCGATGAAAATAACCAACCCTTGTATAAGCCATTCATAGCCTGGGGACCCAATAGCAGGAATCTTTGCTCCCAGACCACCTCTCCGATCTAAGTAGTTAATCAGATGAGGATTCCATTAGGGTCTGGAATTGTTCATGTGCTTTATGGCAGCCGCAAACCCCTGGCCTCATGTGGAATGAAAAGGAATATAACACGAAAGAAGGCGAAACTCAAAAGAAACAGAAAGCTGGTCCAGCTGTGGGCTCCCAAGTCAGAGGGACCCCGGGAGATCCCAGATGAAGCTCATTTAATACGTACGTGAATGTTTTTGAGAGCTTTCCCCTCTTTGGCTTCGTGAAAGAGACATCGATACCAAATGTATGGAAAAGGGAAAGGAGAAAGAGACATTAAACATTCGCCTGTCAGGAGAAGGAGCAGAAACAGTAGCAGCCTGCTGTGCCTGAGAACAGAGAAAGGAAATGGATAAGAGGAGAAAGTGAAACTCACCATTTGAGCTCCCTTCTCTTGAGCTGACAATCGCCAAAACAGGGCAAAGGGAAAAAAATGGATAGAATGAACTGTGAACATATGAATTCTAGGGGATTTAGTGATCTAAGAGGTGTCATCCATTTGGTACAGTAATAGTTTCGTTTTACAGATATAATCCTTTGGCTAACGTGTGCTTTTCGAAGCATCAATCTCAGCTTCTTTTCAGTTATGTGAAGCTACCAAACTGTCTCATTTATCAAATAATTTCCACTGAAACAGATGAAAGAATAATGGAAAAGAAAAACAAAACATCTTTGATGTGCTCCTTTATCAGAAATGTGTGTCAAAGGTCAAAAAAGCAGTGCTCCAGAGTCTCTTAAACATGTCATTGTCATAATATAAAAACTGACTTACTAACTTAGATTATTTGGAGAGTTAAGTGCTTGTGTTATTGCAAATTAAACTAATTAGTATCATTTCCTGACAGCTGCAGCGAGTGTTAGCAATTCCACGATTTTTCTTCAGCCGTTCATATGGGATGCACAGAGGGGAGACAGCTTTGTGATTTAATGGAATGGGATCAGCTTATCATACTAAGGGCACATCATTCCACTCCCAGTACAGAACAGCTTCCACCCCCATTGCTTCCCAGTTGCTCCCTGATTGTTGTATTATTAACTTATTACATAGGAAGAAGAGTATCAATGTGAGGTGTTTCTCAAATAGCCATGAAAGGGAAACATGTCAGAATTTGCCTGCAATATTTCCCTTTTGGAATTGCTGAGATTATGCGCGCCATCCTTCGAACCAAAATTGTAGCTGCCCATAAAACATGCTGGAACTAATTTCCTACCACAGCTAGCTTAATTGTTAGAAAACAGCCTTATAAAGACACCCCAACTGGAGCTTACAGTATCTGTAAATGAATAGCAAAAGCAAAAGGTTATATATTCCGTTAGCTTTTCTCTGGAGCGGGTGAGCGTCTAGCCATGAATGGTTATCAAAGAATGATGATAGGTGTTTTGCAACATTGTACACAGAAAGACTTGCATAATGACTTCGCTCTATTAGACACAAAAATTAAGGAATTATTCAGACTGGATACTGTCTGTCATAATCCGATCCTCATAGCAGTAAGCTTTTATATAGGTTAAAGAAGTGATAAACTTCTTTAAAAAGAAACATGAAAACAGAAAAGGAGGAGGAGAGAAAGACAGCAAGAGAGAATGAAAGAAAAAAATATGTAAAAGGAGAAAACCAAAGGATCTGTAAGAACTATGTAGTGAGGCATTCAGATCATAATGGACTCTTATGTCTCATTCCTAATCTTCCTCCTGATGTCTACTCATACTGATTTTTCAGCTCATATTTAATAAAGGAGCAGAGGACCAAGCAACATCTCTAGGACTAATGGTGAACCAGTTAAGAAGTGAAACAGTGAGCCAAGAAGGAGAAAGATAAAGAAATTTCTGTTCTACCCCCGTGGACTCCTTTAGTGCATAGATAACTGACCCTCTTACAAGTGATTCCACACTTTTTCACTCAGATGTCAGGAGCAATTTATTGTGTTTTCTTTACCATTTAGAATTACTCTCTGCCTAGGACAAACTGAAGGATGCCCAGAGAAGGAAAGTGGGATCGGGGTCTAGACCTCATGCTACATATCAGAGTTACCAGTTACAGCAGAATCTCTGAGAAGGTGGCAATGATGTTTTCTAAAACTCCCAAGGTTATTGTGACGTGCAGTGAGGTTAAGATCCACTGGGATAAAGATATTAGGGTCAGTGAGTCTGGGTAAGAGCCAAATGGCAAGGGGTGAGCAGAATGGATCTTTTAAAATTTGGGAATTGTTGAAGGCAGGGGGAGTCCCAGCAACTCTCTTTCCAGGGAGATACCCTACAGATGTGCACATAGACGGGTACCAGGATACTGACAGTATTACTGTTTGAAAAAGCACAAGACTGTATAAAACCTTAAAAGGCAATGGGTTAAATAAAGTAGGTATAGTAGGTACACAATGAAATACTACATGAATGTTAAAAAGAATGAGGTAAATCTGTAGGTGTTAATATGGACCAGCCTTAAGATAGATAATAACTTTAAAAAGCAAGAGAGAGAACAGTATATATAGTGTACTATCCTTTTTGTAAAAAAGAAAAAAAATGAGGATATATGTATTTTGCATAATCATAGACTATCTATGGAAAGATACATAAAAATCTGGTAACCATAGTTGCTGTAGTTATCTCTGGGGAGGGGAATTTGAGTAACTGGGGTTCAGAAAAAGGAGGGAGACTTTTCACCATATGCTTTTTCGTACTGCTTGAATTTTTTTCCAATGTGCAGGGTAAATATATTGCCTTTAACATTAATAGCATTAATTGATTTTAAAAATTAAATCTCTTTCATAAGATTCTATTCTATGTTCTATTACTTTAATTCTTCCAGAATGCTACAGAGATATTATATATGCACAGTCGCATTTCTATAACTTATACCTTTAAGAAGTCCTCTGTCATTTTTTTTTTTTTTTTTTTTTTTGAGACAGAGTCTCACTCTCTTGCCTGGGGCGAGTGCCGTGGCGTCAGCCTAGCTCACAGCAACCTCAAACTCCTGGGCTCGAGCAATCCTACTGCCTCAGCCTCCCGAGTAAGTAGCTGGGACTACAGGCATGCGCCACCATGCTCGGCTAATTTTTTCTATATTTATTATTTTTAGCTGTCCAATTAATTTCTTTCTATTTTTGGTAGAGATGGGGTCTCGCTCTTGCTCAGGCTGGTCTCGAACTCCTGAGCTCAGGACGATCCGCCCGCCTCGGCCTCC
>RJWJ010004277.1:0-77392 GCA_004363605.1 Indri indri
TCACCATTTTCCTCATCTTAAAGCAGCTGGTTTGAGAGAATGGCAGAATGGCCTGTTGAAGGCTCAGTTATGCCATCAGCTGGTTGTTAATACCTTGCAGGGCTGGGACAAGTTTCCCTAGAAGGTTCTGCTTTGAATTCATGTCCCATACGTGATGCTGTTTCTCCCATAGCCAGGATTCATGGGTACAGGAATCAAGGCCTGGAAATGAGAGTGGCACCACTTATTATTACTCACTAGAAACTTTTCCTTTTTTTTTTTTTTTTTGCTTCCTGTTCTCATTACCTTGTGCTCTGCTGGCCTAGAGGGCTTAGTTTCAAAGGGAGGAAAGCTTCCACCAGGAGACACAACAATGATTGTATTAAACTGGAAGTTAAAATGCTGCCCAGCCACTTTGAAGTCCGTATGCATCTGAATCAATAGGCAAAGAAGAGAGTGACTGTGCTGGCTGGGGTGATTGCTCCCAACTACCGAGGGGAAATTGGGCTGCTATTTCACACTGGCAGTAAGGAAGAGTATGCCCGGAGTTCAGGAGTCCCATCAGGGTATCTCTTCGTATTCCCATCCCCTGCATGTAAGGTCAATAGAAAATGACAACAACCTAATCCAGGCGGGACTAGTAATGATCCAAAGCCTTCAGGAATGAAGGTTTGGGTCACTCCACTAGGGAAAGAAACATGACCCGCTGAGGTGTTTCGTGAATACAAAGAAAATATGAAATAGATAGTGGAAAATAAGCAGTTATAAATGTCAGTTATGACCACATGACCCATTACAAAAGTAAGGACATATTGTCATTAGTATTTCCCCCTTCTTTTGTTATAAATATATATGTACATTTCAAATATCTTTGTTTTCTTTGTTCTTATTCCCATATCATGTAATGTAAGATATATTGACTTTATATCACAATATTTAATTACTGTTAATTTTACATCATGGTATGAAAGTTATAAGATATTAAGGAGAAAAGTAAACATCACTCAAGCAGCTAACCTCCCCTTTTGAGGAAGGAATCCATGTGTTTTCCATTACATGCAAGACAATTGTGTCATGTTAGGTAGAATTATAACCTTAGTGCTTTTGTTTTTGGAGACTATGTATGATTTAGGGAAATGTGTATGGGTGCCCAGTTGACACGGGGTGGATTTGTGATGGTTAATTTTGTGCATCAACTTTACTGGGCTTTGAAGTTTCCATATATCTGGTTAAATATTATTCTAGATGTGACCGTGAGGGTGTTTCTGGAAGAGTAACATCTGAATTGGCAGACTTAGTAAAGTGGATTACCCACTTCAATGGAGTAGTTTTCATTCAATCCCTTGAAGGCTTGGCTGCAAAATAAAAAGCTGAGTAAGGGAGAATTTGTTCTCTCTGCCTGATTGTCCGTAAGCTGACGCATCATTCTTCTCCTGCCTTCAGACCCAGACTCAATCAGAAACACACATCGCTCACTCTCCAGCTTTTCAGGTCTTCTGACTCAGACCGAAACTATCCCACAGCTCTCCTGCATCTGCAGCTGGCCTACTTCAGATTTGGGCACTTTCCAGCCTCCTAATCATGTCAGCCAATTCCTTATAATAAACTTACGTATATTTTCTGTTTCTCTGGAGAACTCATACTAAAACAACGTCTGAATTCAAACTAAAAACATTTAAAAAATCAAAGCAAACTCATCCCTAATCAATTTTCCTTTATAAATTAGAAGTAAGGTGTTTTTCTGGGGGGATGGGTTGTCTGTTTGTGTTGTCATTTCTTTACAACATTACTGAGGTATAATTGATATCCAATAAAAACTGCACATTTAACGTATATACAGTAGGCCCATGGTATATACAGAGGATTGGTTCCAGGACCCTTATACATGTATTTAAGTTCTGCTGTTGACCCTGAGGAACATACATATTTGAAAAGTCAGCCTTCAGTATACACAGATTTCACATCCTACAAATACACTATTTTCCATCCATGTTTGGTTGAAAAAAACCTTCATATAAGTTGACTCCCATTGTTCAAACCCATGTTGTTCAAGGGCGAACTGTCATTTGATGAGTTTGACATATGCATACAGCCACAATAGGCATGTTTAATAGCATCATTCTTGCAATGGTTTCATAGCTGTTTTACTTTTTGTTTAAGGTCTTATTAATTGCAAAATTATAACAAACTTCTCAACCCTTATTATCAATAATTTTCACATTGTCTTAAAAATATTTGGAATTTTCTAACATCTTGTTCAATTTTTAACAGGGAAAACCATAGAGGGAATGCCAACAATTGCAAAATTTACTACTACAATATTTCTGATATTTTCATAATGGTAAAATACATTTCCAACACATTTTAAAGAATAGTATGTTGTAATTCAGCCTTAAAGGTACATTTTTCCTGATTTCAGATAAATTCAGTCGATTTCAGATAAATCAACTTATATTTTTAAATGAATATTGTTAAATATTAGCTTCATGACTAATATATTAGCACCTAGATTTATGGTAAGTGAAAACTAAATGCAATACTACTGCTATGCAATATTTTCACCATGAAAATTTTTAGTTTGGGCTAAGATACGTAAGCTGTACTCCAGCTCTCACAGTAAGCAACTATAAACCTGAACAAAATATGTGAATTGACTATTTTTAGGAATTGGGCAGCAGAAGAAAAGCAGCATAAAAAGGTGTACATTCACCTTAGCATTCTGCCTCAGAAAGCATTTTACTGAAGGGATTTGAAGCATGCATAGAGATTGGAAATCCTACTGGGCATAGCAATCAGAGATCGGAGTTCAGAGCTGCTATTGTGACACCAATTTGCTGGGCAGTGTACAGAGATGAAAGAGCCACTGAAAAGAACCCAACCGAGATATCTTTGTAAGGGTTCTGCTAAAATTTATACTGGCATCATAAACTGTGCATTAACAGGAGGCCTGGCATAGAACACTTATGGGGATCGAAAATTTTAACAGAGAATTTCAGAGACTGTAAAACATGGAAAGAGGTAAAAGTTTTGACACAACCAGAATAGTTTAGTCTTAACAGCACATCATGGGCATTTAGTTAAGTCTTGAAAAAATCCATGCCTTGGGAATACGGACTTCATTGTATGAGTAGAAAGCACATCCTAAGAAAAAAAGTCAAACTGAAATAGACCCATTTAAAAAAAGCTTAAAATCAAGACTTGAAAAGGCATTGTATGATTGACAATGTTCAGAATACAGTAATACTAAAAAAAGCACTAGACTAAAGTAAGGGGAGAAAATGTGATCTGAAATTTTTATATATACACACATCCATATATATGTATTTCAGATTTATATTTCAGATATATACACATATTTCATATATATATATATGTATATACATGACATGGGAATTAACAGACATACATGTAATTGGAGAAAAAAGTAATACACATGAGCTTGCAGTTACAAAAGTTTCCAGGACAACAGAAGAAAGAGTACGGAACAGATGATTGTTTTTTAAAGCAGTAACAGTGTGACCATGTTCCAAGTTAATGAAGATTATCAATTCGCACATCAAAATTCAGTGAATTTCAATCAAGATAATTCCAAAGAAATGTAAGCATGGTAGTCAAATTGGTAAAAACTAAATGTTTAGGTAAAATCTTCATATATTCTAAATTCTTACATGATTACTTCATTGATTATTTAGAATTGTTATTAATTTACAAATATTTGAATATGGTTTGTTTTGTTATTGTTTCCTACTTCGATTCTATCATGAAAGAAAAATCTTAAAAGCATCTGAGGAATAACATACAATCAGCAAAAATATAATAAGAAAGACACCTGACCACATCAGAAATAATGGAAGCCACACTTGTAAAAGTATGCTTCAAAAATAAAGAAATAATGATTTTTTACAAGTCTAAAAGACAAAAGGAGCATTTTGGAAAACAAAAGGGCTTTAACTTCATGATATGAAAAGAGGCAAATATTTCTTATACAGGACGCATTATGCATTAACAATAAAAGGAAATAAAAACAATTTTAACAAAATTAAAAGCAACTCATCAGAAGACAATGAATTTTTATGATCTTTTGATAAATGCCTATGTGTTAAGGATTATTATGTCTTCCTGGAGAAGTGACCTTGTCATTTGCATATTAAGGCTATTCACATTTAAAAATTATTGTTTTATTGGATTAATATCTACCATATTTGTAATTTTTGTCTATATATTACTCTAATTTCTTTGTTTTTGTTTCCAATTCTTTTCTTCCTTATCTGGCTTTAACTGAGTATTTTCTATTTTCTCTCCAATCTTAGAAAATCAATTACAATACTTTCAAAAATATTTAATAGTTGTTTTAAAGTTATATATATTATATATAAATTATATAGTTATATGTAAATTTACATATTTTATAAATATATGTTAAATTAATATGTACTATTTATGTATACAATTATATTTATTACATATAAATATAAGTAATAAATACATATAATTTTACATGTATAATTAAAGGAATATATTAGCAAAGGAGAAAAATAACTAAAATCCATAACGTGAAGTTTCACTTTAGGAAACTACAAAAGAAGAGCAAATTAAATCCAAGGTAAATAGAAGTTAAAAATAATGATAAAATTTAAAGCAAAAAAAAATCAATGAAACTGATACACAGGAAAAAGGCAGACACCTGCAAGCCGCGGAAAGAGGACGTAGAATAAAATCGACCTTGCTGGCATCTTAATTTTGGAATTTCAGCCTCCATAATTGTGGAAAATCGATTTCTGTCTTTTAAGTCAAAAAGGAAAAAAAAGAAAAAGAATCAATGAAATTAACAACAGGGTATCAATAAAAATGATCAATGAAACTGAAAGCTGTAAATATAAATAAAACTAACGAAACTGTAGCCAGGCTAACTAAAGAAAAAAAGGAAAAAGACACACATTACTCCTATCAGCTATCAATCCTGATCCCATGAACATTAAAAGGAGACTAAAGGAATAATACAAACAATTTTATGCCCACAAATTTGATAACTTGGGTTAAGTGGACAAATACCTCTAAAAGCCATCATCTACCAAATTTACACCAAGAGAAATAGTCTGAACAGGCCTTTATCTGTTAAAGAAAATTAATCAAAAGTTAATACCCTTACAAAAGAGAAAGCACCAGGCCCAAATGATTTCACTGGTAAATTCTATCAAAAATTTAAGAAAAACTTATTGCCGATTCTCTAAAATGCGTTCCTCAAAATAGAAGCAGAGAGGAACACATCTTAACTCTTTTTAGGAGGCTAGAATTAAACTAATAGGAAAATAAAACAGATATTATAAAAATGAAAATATCTCTCATGAATATAGATACAGAAATCCTCAAAAAAATTAGCAAATATAATCCAACAATGTATAGAAAGAATTTTACCATGACCAAGTGGGGTCTATTCTTTTACAGAAAAGACTGGTTGAACATTCGAAAGTAAATTAATATAATTAGTCATATCAACAGGCTAAAAAATTATATGATCCTATCAATAGATTCATAAAAAATATTTAAAGTTTCCCACACCTATTCATGATAAAAAGCAAGTAACAGCAAGCTAGGAACATAGAAGAACATTTTCTAAGTGATGACAAAGAACACTACAGCTAATATCATACTTTATAGTGAGACTCTGAATGCTTTCCCCTAAGATGAGGAACAAAGCAAGGATGCACTCTGTTACCACTCCTATTTCAATGTTTTGCTGGGTGTTTTAACTAATGCAATAACACGAGAAAGGTAAATAAAAGGTACACAGATTGTGAAGGAAGAAATAAATCTGCCTTTCTACACATAGGATATTATTGTTTTGTAGAAAATCCCAAAGAATCAAAAATAACAACAGATTCCTGGATCTATTAAGTGAAGTATGAAAGATACAAGTTTTACATACAAAAGTCAGTTACTTCCTCATAGCAATAAGCAAGTGGAATGTTTAATTAAAAATATAACACTATTTACATTAGCACAAAAAAAACCCTTAGGTGTAGATTTAGCAAAATATGTACAAAATCTATGTGAGTAAAACTGTAAAACTCTTGGCACAATAAATCTAGAAACTAAATAAATGGAGATGCATTCCATGTTCATGAATAGGAATACTCAATATTTTAGTTCTTCCCAACTTGATTAATGGATTTACTATAATTCCAATCAAAGTTGAAGCAAGTTACTCCATGGATATTGACTATCTCTAATCCTTATATGAGATGGCAAAAGATTCAGAATAGCCAATCTAATATTGAAGAAGCAGAAAGTTATCCATGGTAAAAGCTTACTACAAAAATATAGTAATTAAGACAGTGTGGTATTGGTGAATAAATAGACAAATAGATCAATGGAACAACATAGAGATCCCAGAAATAAGCCTAAACAAATATTAGTCAATTAAACTTTCACAAAGGAGAAAGTATAGTCTTTTCTAATAAATGATACCGGGCAACCAGACAATTGCAAACTAACACAGTAGGATAGCACTCCACACCTATTAGAATGATAAAAGTCCAAGGCACTGACAAAACTAAATGCTTTTGAGGATTTGGAGCAAGAGGAATATGCATTCGTCACTGGTCAAATGCTTTAGCAAAATATTGAAGCCACTTTGGTCGGCAGTTTGTGAGTTTCTTACAAAACTATACAGTTTAAACATGTAGTCTAGATATAGTCTAGAAATGGTGTTTCCAGTTTGAAAGACTTGTATATAAATGTTTATGGAAACTTTATTTATAATTGCCAAAAACTGAAAACAACCAAGAAGTCCCTCAATAGGTGAATTGATAAACACATTGTGGTACAATCCCTACAATGGAATATTATTCAGCAATAAAAAGTTTACTATCAATCCACAAAAAGACATGGAAAATCTTTAAATTCATATTATTACAACAAAGAAGCTAGTCAGAAGAAGACTATGTACTGTATGATTCTGATTATATGACATCTTGGTAAGGCAAAAACTATAGCATGAGTTCAATGTTCAGTGATTGCCAGGAGCTTGAGGGAGTTAGGGAGAGGTGAATAGATGGATCACAAGGGATGCTTAGGCAGTGAAACTATTATAGTCAATGTAATACCACAATGGTGAATATAAGACTCTATGCATCTGCCAAACCCATTGAACTGTTCAACACAAAAAAGTGAGCCCTAAAGTAAACTATGGACTTTAGTAAATAATCATGTAGCAATATTGGTATATCATTTATAAGAAATGTACCACACTGATACAAGATGTTTAAAATAGGGGGAAACACTATTGGGAGCAGGGTAAAGAGAGGGTATACAGGAACTCCTTCTACTTTCTACTCAGTTTGTACACCTAAACTGCTCTAGAAAATAAAGTATATTAATTAAAAACAAAACATAAATACAAGGTTGCAAAAAAGGTAAATGTAAAGAATGTGAAAAATAAAGCCATTTTGATTTTCCAGGCTTAAAAAGAACTAATATATATATATATATATATATATATATATATATATATATATATAGATAGATAGATAGATAGATAGATAGATAGATAGTAGATAGATAGATATACATATATATATGAAAATATTACATATCAATAAACAAAAGACAAAGAATCAAAATGGGTAAATATAATACAATACAAAATGAGTAAAGAACTAACAGGCATTTTGCAAATGAGATACTTGAATAGTGAACAAACATAAAAGCATGCTTGCAAAAGGGTGAGGAACCTGCAGCCTTGGGGCCACATGTGGCCCTCTAGATCCTTGAGTACAGTCATTCGACTGAATTGAAATTTTATAGAACAAATACTAGTAAAGGGATCTGTTCTGTGAAGTTTGGATTCGGTCAAGGGGCCGTGCTCAGGGATCTGGAGAACCACACGTGGCCTAAAGGATACAAGTCCCCCACCCTAAATAGAGCAAATGCATTCTTTGGCATTTGACCATATAGGACAATGCCTGCTTCAAACGTGTATAAAATTGCATGTGTAAATTTTATTTATAATAGCCTGACACCCAAGAAGAGAATTGATAAACAAATTGTGGTATATCTATGCAACTGCATACTACTTAGCAATTAAAAAATAAAATCCTGATGTAATCAGCAACTTGTCTAACTCTCAAATACATTATAGTGACTAAAAATTCAAACATATAAATGTGTATCCTGTATGAATCCATTTATGTAAAGTTTCAGAACAGGAAAAAATTATTTATGGTGATATAAGGAAGATTATTGGTGCATTGATTGCAAACATCACAATGAAGCTTTCAGAAATAATTGGAGATTATCTATACTTTGATCTGAGAACTGGTCAGGACTGTCTGTGCATGTGTGTACTAAAAATCAAACTGTTCAAGTATAATTTTAATTAAGAAGAGCTTAATGAAATAGCTCATTAAATATGAAAACTAAAATGATAATAGCTTTCTTCTAAAATAGCAATGACTATCTAGAAAATAAAATGGAGAAAAATATTCACAAAAAAAATTTAAAATATTGCATAAAATTTCAATAAGATTGCAGGGATGATATCCAGAAAATAACATATATCCAGGATGTGACATAAATGGTTTAAATAAAATGACAAGTTTACCATGTTATTGGAAGGGAAGGCTTAATATTATAAATATTCCACTTCTTCCAAAATGAATTCCTTAAATAAAGTGTAATAAATATACCTAAATATTTTTTTAAACTTAGTCAATCCGTTCAAATTTCAGCTGGACTATCCATGCAGTGATTGTCATCTAGAAAATGTCAAAAATAAAGCAGAAAAGACAAACTGGTCAAATATTGGTAATACATGTATCAACTAATATTTTTTATATAAAATGAGCTCTTATAGTACGAAAGCACACTAATTGAAAACTGTATTGAAAATGTAATCATAATTCACAAAAGGAAACTATAAATAACAAATAAGAGAAAACTAATTATAACTGGTTATAAAAAGGTTGGAAAGTATATACTTTTTACTTCCAAATTTACAATGACAAAAGAACTATAGTAGTTAATTTTGAGAAGCCTGCACAGAAATATAAACCTCGGATGAATTGTGTGTATTTAAAAAATTGCAGCAAGTAAATGGCCATCTTCCTTCAATAAATTAAATATACATACTCTTCCAGTACAGTAATCCCAATGCAGATTTTTTTTCCTCCTAAGAAAATAATAAAAAAAACGTACTACTAAGTATGTCTATAAAGATGTTTATTTGTCATAATCTATATTTTATTAAAATAATGAAAACAACATACCATAGAGAATTGCTTAGGCATGCACGTTTTTTCCCTATCATTCAATAAAGAAAATAAAATTAAAACTAATTTATAAAAGAAACATATACAAAATAATTTTGTGACAAATTGCTAATTATAGGACAGATGGCATAATTCCTGGAACATAAGATGAGTGAATTAATACCTATATTTAAGAATGGAAATGCAAGTGATTTCTGTGTGTGTGTGCATGTGTGTGTCCCCAATGTTTGTGTTCAGTATACTTGAAATGGCAGGCAATAACTAAAGATATCGCATTTTTTTCTAAAAGGTGAAGAAAGACACTGGCAAAAAGGCTTGAGCTTTCTCAGTGCTTTTTAAGTTGCTTCAGCTTCCTCGAAAAGATTCCTAGTAGCCTGTACTAGTATTTAAAATGGAGTCACATGTACTCACTATTAAATTGGAAATAATCAATCAACACCCATGTGCACATCTGGTAGTAAAACTCAATGGAAAACAAGTAGGTGGGAGGGGGTAAGAGGTGATAGGTAAATTTATACCTAACAGGTACAATGCACACTGTCTTGCTGATGTGCACACTTTTAACTTTGACACAAACTGCACAAAAGTAAAACATGTAATGAAAACATTTGTACCCCCATAATATTCTGAAATTTAAGAAAATAAAAAATAAAATGGGGCTACCTATTTAAAATAATGGAAAATCAATTGGAAGTGCACATTATCAAAAAACATGTCTGAAGAGAATATAGGGCCAGAGGACTCACAATTATCAAAGCTGTCATTAGAATATGCTATCAAAATGTTATAAAAGTGATGACATTTTATATATGGTTTCAGGATCTGGCCCAGCCACAAATGCCTCTTTTATTAATGAAATATCAAGCAGCATCCCACCAGATATCCCAAAATAATTGCTATTTCAGTGACAAAAATCTATCTTCTTTTCAGGCACTGGCATGGAGCAGAGACATCATCTGCATATATTTTAAATCATGAGGGATCTGAAATAAGACAAACAACATGGTTGAATAAAGAGCCCTTGATAACATTAAAAATGTATGCCAGCATAGAAAACATCAAAGTCAATCAGCATACGCTGGAATTGATTTTGAAAAATAAAGTAGAATTAAACTGGTAAAAACAACATGGAAATATTACAGATGAAAATTAATTTATATTAACAAAAGGGCACCTTGCCTGCTTAGTAAAACTAATTCAGAAACAGGAGAGAGAGGTAATATTTTCTACCTCCCACAGTGTACAACTGAAAATGAACTGAACTTATCCAGGTTGAGGCAGGTGTAATAGATATGGTTTCCACAGAACTCGATTTGTGCTTAGCACATAGTATGTGCTCAATAAATAATCATTGAATGAAAAAATGAATGAGTGTCTTCTATTAAATCACCAACACACACAAACATAGCTTCTTATACTAGCCACTTTCAGATAGCTTCCAATAACTCAGGATTGTTCAGTTTTAAACCAGGATTAATGTCACATCGTTGCATTGCCAGGGAGCGATGACTGCTAGATATAAACAATGATGAATAATCAGTCCACCTGATTCTGCGAACACATCGCTGTTCCATGAGATGAATGCCAATTGACTTTGATGTTTTCTATACTGACATACATTTGTAATGTTATCAAGGGCTCTTTACTCAACCAGAAGTAACTTACTATAGGAAGTAACTTTCAGGCTCTTAGAAAGCATGAAGAAACTTCTGCTTTCTTTCCTTCTTTGGGATGACAGCACCAGCAATACAGTGGTCCCAACTCAGGAACTCTCTGCCTCTGGCATACCATACTTATTTCTCTGCTCAACTCCTCCCTGTCATTGTGCCACAGAAAATATGAACGATATTATTATCTATCACAGTTAGGGATGGAAGGTAAGGTACTCTTCCTCTCTCCTCTGAAACCCCCAAAGTTTTCTGAGGGTTCAGTGGTCTGAGGGCAAGTTCCAAGATGGGGAAAGTTGATGGAAAAGCCCCTGCAACAGACCCTGTTAATACATCTACAAATCTTTCCTAGAGCATGTAATCCTATGTATTTGAGTAGTGGTCAGTGGACATGGGGAAAGGAAAAAATAGGTCTGAACAGTTACATATTCTATGAATGATTTCATGTCATGCACCTGTTGTCTTAGTCTGTTTTCTCTTGCTTATAACAAAATAATGTCTTTCTTTCAGTTATGGAGGCTTAGAAGTCCAAGGTTGAGGGGGTACATCTGGTGAGAGCCTTCTGGCTGGTAAAGACTCTCTACTGAGTTTTGAGGTGGCACAGGGCATCACGTGGGGAGGGGAGGAACATGCTAAAGTGCTAGCTCAGGTCTCTGTTCCTCTTCTTGCTAAGCCATCTATTCCCCTCCCATGCTAACCCATTAATCCATTAACCCATTAATCCATGAATAGATTAATCCATTCATGAAGGCAGAGTCCTCATGTCTCACTCACTTCTTAAAGGCCCCCCTCTCAATACTGCCAAACTAGGCATGAAGTTTCACCATAAATTTTGGAGGGGACATTCAAACCATAGCACTTGTACACAAAAATTATCTTAGACCTGGACCATAACAGTTCTATGCTTATTAGGTCAATTTTTTGACTTATGTTGTCAAGACAAAAATGAAATGAGCAAGCAAGTAATATATTGTGTACAGTTTAAAGTTCTAAACTCTCCTGATGGCATCCTGGTCAGTTTATTTATAATATTAATATTTAGGGTCTTGCAGATTGATGGCTTATACCTACCAATTACACAGCCTAACTTGGCTATAGATCTAGTGAGGACATGCATGACTTCTTTGAGGACTTTTGAAACAGCTACTTTAAAACCAAAACTTTGTATATATCTTGATGTTTCATAACCTGACCGATATTTTGACATTTTTTCTGTTTTGTTTTCAGCAATTTTAAAGAAAAGGATGTCTCCTTCATATCTAGCAGTCCCTGCTGAAGGTGAAAAATATGGATAGTAATGAAAAAACGAAATTTTAGAGGTCACATAAGTTAATTATCCTGTTATACAGGACAAGAGCAAAGAAACAGAGTTCTACAGCATGAGATGAAGTTACCTTTCTGCCAATGCTGACATTAAATGCTGCCCACACACTGTCCAAAAACATAACAGACAATCAAAAGCCAAAAATGAAAACAGAACAAAAAAACCTTGATCTTTCAACTGCCCTTAGAGACAACATATATACGAAGCATCTATCACTGGGTTATGTAGCTGACTCAGGAATTTCATGAGGCCAAAGAGGGAAGAATGGCCTTGTGGGGAGAGAATGAGTCCGTATCAACAGTGGAAAAATATTGCAAAGGGCTAAGACTATTTGAAGACAAAGACTTCAATCCAGGTTATGAACTTAGAAAAATGGATGTGAAAGCAGTAGCCCCTGTTGTTGCAAATTGACTGAGATACGGAGATGAACAGGGTAATGGGCAAGATGATGACAGATGGATACATGTTGTAAAAAATGCACTCTCTAAACATTTGACTACAAGAGACAATTAAATCCCATTCAAGTGACAATTTGGTTATATTAATTACTTCACAGTGTTATTTAAAGTTTGAATGAGGTGATGTTTACAGCATCTTTGCTCAATTTCTAACATGTAACATGTGATCAATAAATTAGAATGTGATTAAGACTGCCCTTTGATTATTTTGTATTAAAGCCTGCTTATTAAATTTGATTATATTAATAATATTTCTAATTGCCCTAATTCACAAAATTTTATCTGCATTGTATCTACCAATTTGACTGGGTTTTTTTGTTCATAATTATTTTTATTCCATATTATGGCACATTTTTCTCTTCATTCATTAATTTATGTTCTTGTGTTTTCCTCTTTAAATGTTACACTTTACTTCCTCAAATATAATCACATTTTGAAATTTCTTGGATTCCTGCTTTATCTCTGATTTTTCCATTTCCTGTCCTTATTTTTTCCTTTTATCTCTCTCTTATTTCATTTGCATCCTTTATTCTTTTCTATAGAGACTCTTCTCTTTTGAGGAAAATCAAATGGCTTCCCCAGATTTCTTCTCTCTATAAAGATAAAACTATTCTCTGTTCCTTTTTAAACATTGTATGCTTGCATATTCATACATTTCAGTGTTTTTTATTCCCGTTTGCATGAGAAACTTATGTAGCCTTCCTTATTTAACTATACTGCTCAATATTAAAACAAAATCTACTATAATACAACTAAAGTTATAATAACAGTAAAACTAAAAACTTTGGAACACACCATTAGTAGACCTCTGCTTGAATTAGAATCCATTCCACAAGAAGATCAGATATATCCTTACAACACTCCCCCTATTTTATACTCTGGTGGGTTTTAGAGTTTCCATCTTATGTTTTACACAGAAAATTTGAGAAATAAAAGTCTGTTTGTTTTAAATCTTCACTGTCTTTTTACCTAATATTGTTAAAAATTATGTCTCCTTCATTTTCCATCTTAAACTAAAAGCCCCATTCTTTTATTTCTTTCCTTATTTTCTTCTCTCTCACCTGAACCAATTGCATGGCTAAGACATGATAGCCATCGAGGGATGGGCAGCCAAATGTGTTTTTAAATATGTTCTTAAAAGCTTTAACTCAATGATTTTGTTTCCTCATTAAATGATAGTTTATTAACCCTTGTAAAAAGTTTCTTTATCAATATACATCCAACTACTTATTTTTAATTGCTTATTGGTTATACATTTTTACTTTACCTCATAACTTGTTGTAATTATGACATTTGGTTCCTTTTTTTTTTTGAGTCAGTTTTTTTTCTAAAAACATTCAGAATCGCCCAAAAATAGCTTAAGAATCTAATAACAATAGGAAAGTCACGTAAATCCTTACTGGTATAAATTATTAAAATAAATGGTGGTAGGGACATGTCTGGAGGGAACTCTCAAACTGCAAAGTGTGACTAAAGAGATTTTTCAGTGGTTGTGTAAGATTTACCTGCTGTATAATTGCGATGGATATTGTTATATATGAAGGGGACAGGCTGCCTTTACTCTTTTCACGGAGATATTTTACTACATCTGCCATTCCACCAGATTTAGTAGGAACCTTTGAGTTGTCCTAGTCCTCTTTGGTAAAGAGCATTAAGCAATAGAGAATTCAGGGACTTAAGCAGTATATCACTTCTATGCTTAAGGAAATGATCACAATGAGAGATTTGTTTTTACTTATTCCCTTTTAGGCAATCTTTCATGCCCAGTAATCACAATTTCCATTCATAGAAAGAAATATAAATGTGAGTGAAGCCCTGAGCAGGAATAACCATTAAAATATTTACAGAAGGTGTTGGCACAAGTAGTCCCACAAAGCTCTTAAGATCCAGCTCTTCAATGATATTAGAAGAACATGTGACATACACAGAACTCAATCATGGCTACTTAGCAGAGACCTCTTGAATTTTTAACCCCAAAGTTTGCCTAAGGATGCTTTCTTTTATATTTTATTTAAAAGGCAATTGCTAATACCAGTTAAAAAACATTCATCATGAAAGGGCATCAGACAATTCTGAAGCCAGAAAATAGATCCCGTCTTGGCTAGTGACAGCCATTGGAATAAGGAAAGAGTAGCACAATGAAGCTCACTTATGAAGAAATAGTATATTAATAAGCATGTCACGAGGGAGAAGTTCAGGAGGCATCTGTCACATACGCACATCTATGAACAATTTGTTTCATTAGCCAAAAGCGAAAGGGAGAGTCTCTCAAGAAAGTCCTGCCTCTATGCCTGTGCGGCACAAATCTTTTGATTTTTCTCCTGGCCAAGACAAAGCAGGCTGTCTGGGTCATTCATGGATGCTCCAGAATTGTGGGTTGCCTTGCTCTTTGGCAATCAGCAAACATACTCCTTGCAGATGATATAACTGTGATTTAAGAAAGCAAAGGCAATCTATTTATCAGTGGAAGAGATATTTGATCTCCACTATCAGAAAAGTGTTTGGATGTTCATAAATTCTTGGGCTATAGGCCTCCTCTTTGGTCAGAGAGGTTTAAAGACTTAATGTGTATTTATCCCATTCTATATAGATGACAAACAAACAACAAAACAACAGATGACAACTCAGAAAGGAAATGGAATGCTAAGAGTGCCTCAGTCAGACTAGAGCTATTTGGATTCTTGAAATAAAAGGGCAGATTTCTCTAGCATCAAATGAAATATCTTATGTATCTAGAAATTCACCCAGTATAAAAAGGAAATGAATTACTTGAAAATGTCTGTGGCAAAAAGTCGCCAAGGACCAGGACAGCACATAGTGCTTATCACATGACCTTTACTGCTAACCCCATCAGTTACAAATATGCATTATCTGGGGCTGACATTGATTCTTCTGTCAGTTTTGCTAATCCTGTAACAGATGTAACTTCAGAGAATACATTTAAAGGTTTGGAAAAGCAAATCCTGTGTCAATATGGGCTACATGGGTATATTTCTTCTATTCAACTTACACATTTTTGTGTTTTTGATATATACAAAGAATGAAGAAAATAGACATTTTATAAACATATAAGACTACTTATTACACTCGAAGAAGTGCTTTATTCTACAGGCAATAGAAACACATGCTGTTAGCAATGGGTGACTGATAATGTTTTGTGGATGGCCTTAATTATTTCAATTAACAAGTCCTAAATTCCGGTGTGAGAGGATACGAAGTACGATCTTCACTAGAATGGTTTCTTAGAATCTAGTGGTGCGGTGGATCACCCCTGTAATCCTAGTACTCTGGGAGGCCAAGGCGGGAGGATCCCTTGAACTCAGGAGTTCAAGACCAACCTGAGCAAGAATGAGACCCTGTCTCTACTAAAAACAGAAAAAAATTAGCTGGGCGTGGTGGCATGCCTCTGTAGTCCCAGCTACTTGGAGGCTGAGGTAGGAGGATCACTTGAGCCCAGAAGTTTGAGGTTGCTGTGAGCTAGGCTGATGCCATGGCACTCTAGCCTGGGTGACAAAGTGAGACTCTGTCTCAAAAAAAAAAAAAAAAGAAAAATAAAAAAAAGAGAATCTAGAGGTAAGAATGATGGAGTGGGAAGAATACAATTAAACAATATTTCATCTCTCCATCTAACATTTTTTTTTCTATTCTTTCCTATCTGGTAGTGTCAGGCACATTTTAAAATTTTGTATACCTAAGAATGTCTAATACCTAATTTTGATGTCATTGAATTTACCAGTGCATATTTCTAAAGATATTTTGAAATGAGTCATAAACTTGACCTTTTCAGTTTAATTAGGGCTACCAGTAAATTCAGTTCCATTACCAAGTAACAGGGCTTGTCCTGTGTTCTCTAGATGTCAAATTCCTCATCAGCCTAGAGAAGGTGGTGTGGTGTAGGAAAGCTGAGAGATGTTAGTAAAACTACTTTTATTAACCAGATCTGTGGGTGAATAATATACCTGCTGAGCTTAAAAGTCAACCTTAAGTGAAAGGAAATGTAATAAAGAGAAATGGGAGATACAACAAATGGAAAAGATATTCCTGTAATGATTAGTATACTAAAGAGGGCTACTATGCATTTTGCCAATCAATATGTCAGGATGAGGCAATATACTTTTAGTTACCCCTCTCAGATCTGATGATAACTAATGGTAGGTGGTGGGAAAAAAACTCAGGACTTGTATCCCCACAGAATATTGAACTCCTGCTTACTGTGCCACAGGAACAACAAATGTGGTGACTTGATCACCACTGGCCCCGTTTTTCAAATGTTCCATGAGTATTAGTTAGGAGCTTATCTGGTATTCTGAATAGTATTGAAGTATAATAACATCCCTAAATGGTTTTCAGCATAAGAAAAAAGTCTTGTTAACCCAAATGGGGTGGCAACAAAACGTGTGTTTTCTAGGAGGCTGTCCATGGATGGAAATTGTTCTTAAGAGAAAGTAAAGCTCTAATTATATAAATTAATTTTATAAGTACTTTAGCAGAGCTGTCATCAATGGTGGGAGAGGGATTATTCATTACAAAGAAAGGTGATGAGAGGTCATAATCACTGATGTCTTCAAAGGTCAGTGACAGTGTGGTTCTCTGAAGTCCAGTTGTTTGAACACTGCATTAAACTTAAGTAATAGTGGGACAACACAATGGAATGTGGATTTTATCATTGTTTTCTAATGGCCTGAATATCATAGAAAAAAAGAATTTTGTCTTCCCTATGGTGCAGCTCACTGAGTTTGAACAGATAGTGGGGCAAAACAGTTTATCGCTACTGGATATAAATGAACTAGGTAACATATTAACACTGGAAGCCAGTGTTCCCATTTTTTTTTTATGATAACTGTGATATTGCTATGTCTGCAAAGTATTGTGTTGCGGAATTCACAGAATGATGTCCTTTGTTCACCATCTCAGTGAGTGGAAATGTATAGTATATGCAGAAATAGCTACATTAATTCCCCTGACAAAGCTATATAATAAACAAAGGATTTTAAAATTTATTTATAGAATAAATTTAAACCAGACTTATGTAAATGATTATTCCCCAATATGAGATAACATATTATGACCTGAATTGAAGTCACCACTTGATCAAATATCTCTGGAAAATCTTTGTCCAGAAAAAGGAGTAAGGTTGGTCTTATAAAAACTACACATGCTATACATGCTTACATCAACATACACATAAAAAGATCAAATGACTATGATTGATAGAGAAAAAAGAGTAATTCATTGATTAAATAATATTAAAACAACTTGAAGGGATATCATATTTAACAAGCTTTGAAAAGGAAATTCCTATTAAAAATTGCATGAGCCAAATAAATTCATTGTTACGATGTTAGTAAGATTAATCTTTGTAGAAAATATAGCACAGAGTATAAGACAGAAAATGGAATGTATCTTAAAAATACATTGTATGGAGATATTGATTGAGGACAGAGGTTAGACTGGGAAATTAAGCAGTCGATCTACAGCGCATGGCTTTTGCATTATTGGGGAGACACCCCTTAGAATAATAAAAGACACGCAAACATGATCTAATCTCCTTGTAAACCTGCTATGAACAGATGTACTAAAAAGGAGCTGATGGTGTTTGGTAGGAGAAGAATACTTAAATTTAATATACTTTAATGGAATGTCCTTGCTTTTGGGTTGCATTCAGTAATTAAATCAATAATTGGCGATTAGCATGCTCCTTGGTAAATGTCACATAACCTACATGAATATGAAACAGAGATGTTTTATAACCTAAATATATTTTATAAGTCAGGCAACTGTCCATCTTACTTAGGGATCTATTCTTAAGTGGGTTGGAGAGTGCATTCTGTGGGGACCTGGTGGAGTGCATGGAATATTCTAGATTTCTACCTTCTTCACATTTTTCTCTGGATTGTATATCCTTGAATTGATTAATTAAGCTTGATATTGGGTCTTAGCTCTGATTCATGTGAGTCAGATTTGATAAATCCCAATCATTTGTCTTAGCTCAGAAGGATAGTAATTTATCATTCTTTAATCAGAGACAACCTAATGCTGTTTTCACAGATATGTCTTTTCTTGGGTCAAATATGCCCATGAAAGTTTTATTCTCAACACATATGCGATGGTTGTAATATTTATCCCCTTCACAACTCGTGTTGAAATTTAATCTCCAATGTGGCTGTACTAAGGATGGGGCCTTTAAGAGGTGATTGGGTCATAAGTGCTCTTCCTTCAGGAATGAATTATTTCACTTATGGATTAATAGGTTAATGGATAAATGGGTTATAATGGGAGTAAGACTGGCTTTGTAAGAAAAGGAAGAGAAATCTCAGCTAGCATACTCAGCCCTCTTTACCACTTGATGCCCTGGGTCACCTGAGGACTCTGCAGAGAACCCACCAGGAACAAGACTCTCATCAAATGCAGTCTCTCCACCCTGGAATTCTCAGTGTACATAATTGTAAGAAATAAATTCCTTTTCTTTATAAACTACCCAGATTCAGGCATTGTGCTATAAGCAACAGAAAATGGACTAAGACAACATAGATCCAGTAACAAAAACAAATCAAATGAAAAATAGTAAAAAAAAAAAAAAATGATCCTTAAAAATCTGCTGTTCTAAAAATAATTCTTACTGAATTAAACCAAAATGTCTTTATTTTTTTTAAGAACACACAGCTTAAGGAGGAAACGGTAAACTTGAATGGTGAGGCAGTTTAAAAACAATAAAGGAAATTAAATAAATATGTAATTAGGAAACTTGCTTTATAATAGCTATTCTGTGCTGTATCAGCATAAAGCATAATGCCTGCTCTGTGGATTTTTCACAGTAACCAGTATATCCTCAGTGTTTATAGAAGCTTTTACAATTCTGCAACAGTTTTTCTTTATTTTTTATTGGAAAGCATTAAAGTTCATACTTAGTAATATATCTGACACTCCTGTTAAGAAAACCTAATGAGGCAATAATTTGACATATACAGGAACACTATATAATTTTTACTCAATTATTACTTAGTGAATTTACAAATGTCAGTTTTATTCTGTTAAACATTTCTCTATTGAATTTCAAAAAATCTTCTTAAAAAACAAAGCAAAACTTAGTCACTTGTACACCACAATTGTACTCAAAATTGATTTCCCCCTAGACATCACCATGGATATGGCCATAATAAATTTGTTACTAAAGAAAAATAAGGATCCTCATTCCTGTCTTCTATTTATACTTTCTCCCTAAGTAGTTTACCTAGTCAAATGGCTTTACATATCAATTATATGCAATGACTCTCATAATCACATCTCTAGTCTAATCCTTTCTGTGACTTTTTGAATCTGATATTTAAATGCCTGTCTTACAACCCCAGCAATGTGTCAGATAAACCATTTAAAATATTATGGCCCAAACGTAATTCTCTATTTCTCTCTGAGCCATCCACTACTTATCTCCATACCTCTTGTTTTCCAGTATGTTCCATTGCCATAAATTGTACTACCCTTTGATGATATATCAGGATTGTTTCCTCTCTTGCCCTCAGCCCTTTCATTTTATCCGTAAGTAAGTCCAAGGTCTTTATCACTTCAGCTAATGCCTAAGTACAAGCCTTCATTGTTCACTGTCTGAATTACTTCAGTGGCCTCTTAACCAGTCTCCCTGGTATTTCCTCCTCTAGAATCCATGTTCGTCACAACAACCACTTTGATCCTTTTCAAAGTATCAGTCAGTTCTTAGAATCACTTGCTTAAAATATACCCATGGCTTTTCAGTTGATTTAATGACTGACACACACACACACACACACACACACACACACACACATATACACATACATCAGAACAATCAATAAAACAAAAAGTAACCATGGCTTCGAGGACCTATGTGAGCTTGACTCTTTTTGCCTCTTCAAATTTATCTGGTCATTATTTCCCTTCTCACTAAGCTGTACCCATAATGGCTTTCTTATTTTATCATGACTCTCACTATAATTTGGCACAAACTCTTCAGTTTAGAGTGACAGATTGATTACTTTGCTTATATTAGGAACTTGTCATAGGAAGGCATTTGAATGAGGATTTTCTGATTCCTCATCATTGTTCTTCATTCTTTTTTATGAATATATAAATTCTAATTAACGACAACACTTCCCGTGGCTTCCTTCATTTGTGACTGATTATTAATTTTTAATAGTAATTCTCTCAATTATTTTGTAACTGCCCACTTTTTCCATTCTTGAAGAAATTTATCACCACTCTTTAGATTTTAAGAACTCCCTTACTGTGGCAAAGATAATGGTTAAAATTACAGTGTAAAAAAAGTTAAATTTAAATAATTCTGACAAAATTTCATAAAATCAAATGCTGAGTGTATCACGTATGTGATCATAACATTAAATGTAAATAATTTATAATGGATTGTTAGAATATCATCATAACAAGTTGTTACTCATTATAAATTAAAACCAAAAATCACTATATAACATTTCTCAACTATTCTGTGCCTTTTGAACTTTTGGCTGTGTTTCTCTTTTAAACATTAGACTCCACTATCTAAAATGTTTTCTCTCCTCTTCTTTTATTAATTTTTGGTAGTCCTTCAGGGCTCAGGTTAAATATTACAATAATGAGAAGCCCTTCTTTATAACCTGATTTGTTTCCTATTGTTGCTGCAATGAATTACCACAACCTTAGTTTCCTAAAGCAACACAAATGTATCATCTTACAGTTCTTTAAGTACTACAGGTGACAGGTTTAATTTGGCTAAAATCAAATTATCAGCAGAGCTGCATTCTTTTCTGGAGGCTCTAGGAGGGAATTCATTTCTTTGCTTTTTAAAGATCCTTTGGGCTTTCTGGATTTCTTGGTCATAGCCCCATTCCTTGATCTTCAAAACAACAGCAGATCCAGTTATTTTCATATATCTTTCAGAACTGTCTTTCATAATAGTATCTCTCTCTCTCTGTCTCTGTCTCTCTCTCTCTCATCATTCCAAGGTCACCTGATTAGCTAATTATCCCTTTTGCTATAAAATGTACCAGAGTCATAGATTCTGCAATTTAGAACATAGGTATATTTAGGGACTATCATTTATGTTATAACATATCTTCAGCAGAGTTTCTTACCCTAGTCTTTCTACACTTAGCAGATGTACTGCTGATATACAGTATACTAGGTTACACTGAGCATCAGTATATTGTAATGGTTAAATGCATGCTTGCTAAAGAAGACAGAATGGAATCAAATCTTAAGTCTGCCAATTGACACTTACGTGATTTGAGCAAATGATTTAACTTTTTTGTAAATCCATGGTTTGAATGTGTGTTATATTCAAAATTCATGCAAAAATTTAATTGCCATTGTAACAGTACTAAGAAGTGGGACCATTGAGGGCTCTAATCTTATGGGAGGAATTGGCGCTGTCATAATAGAGCAAGTTTGCCCCCACAACCGTCCCCAGCCCTTCCAACTTCCACCACGAGATGATGCAGCAAGAAGGCCCTCCCAAGATCTTGATATTGAACTTTCCAGCCTCCAGAAATATGAGCCAATAAATTTCTGTTCATTCTTTTATGAATTACCAAGTTGCAGATGTTTTGTTACAGCAGCACAAAATCAACCAACACTCCATTTTCTCCATAAAATTATTATAATAATATAAATCACCATTGGCATTAGGGATTAAGTTTGTTAAAATACATAAAACAATTAGAATTGTGCCAGGGTCATGGTTATATTCAATAAATATTAGCTATAATCATTAGGATTATATGATTATGGGGCCATTTAATTACCTTCCTAATTTTAGCACTTATCTTTTAATTTTTCCTTAAAAGATTACAGTAGAATTAATTGTATAATGTATTTACTCCTGAATTTTTATTGTATTAGCTTGTACTTTCAAAAATGTCCTTTTATTTGGTTAAATTTTAATATCTCATCCTTGATTTTTATCTAAAAGACTTAAGGAAATAAATTCATCTGTGAAATTTGTAATCACATTTGATATTTGAGTGCTACAAGGACATCTTATATGTTATTAATGACAAGTATTTATAAATAATCCACATGAGAAATGTTTTTAAAACACAGGTGATAAATAATAAAATCTAGTTAAGGTTATCTTTATTTTGTTGTTGAATTGATATTTCCATGAATATTTGGAATTACATAAATGTTTTTCTTTGTTAACAAATTTGATGCATAACCATAGGCATTATGAAGACTCCATGATATGCAAATTTATGCTTTCTTTACCTCAAATTAATTAATAAGTTCTTGAATTTCTTATATTTTAAACAAATTAGTATTACTTTGCATGTAGATTCTTTTTTAAAGATTACCTCAAAGTTATTATGAGGATTTAGTGACAGATTAAGCAAACAAATTTAGCTTCCCATTATTTTTCACAAACTTAATGAAATATAAAAAAAGAAAAACTACAGTAAGTTAATTCACATTAGTTTTTAGAACAAATTCTAGCAAATTCCTCGAGTAGAGGAAATTGGTGCAATTTACTAACACATGATTCAAAGAAAAGAGATACAGTGCTCAAGGAACAGCAACAGAAACAAAGAATACTTGAGTGAGGAATGGGGGAGTCTTTTTTTTTAAGTGTGTGTGAATCCTAGAGCTTAATAGCATATGGGAATGAAAATGACAAGAAAATGAACATTGATGGAGTTAATCAAAGAACAGTCTATATGATGGAGTCTTTGGCTGGTGTGTTTTTGTCACGTCTCTTCCCTAACCACAATGGTGAAAGACACACTTTATATCCAGTTTGAAAAACGCATATGCTTTCTAAGAAATTCAGAAATATTTGTTACACAATTCTTTCTTGTATATTTAACTAAAGGATGACTTCCTTATTTCCCTGCCTTATAATGCATGTCTCCTAAAGTCAAGTCTGTCATTCTGTAGGCATGTTTAAGACGCACACAGCTAAAGTTCACCTATAAATCAGGAGCAGTGGCAGTAATATCAGCTATGGATCTAAATAGACAAAAAGTTCTTAGGATATATTTGAAGAAAACTGATAACTTGAAAGTAACTAAGTTAATATTGGAAAAATGAACCCAGAAGACACTGCATCAGTGCAATGAAGACAAGGTGTCTTACATTTTAAATTGTATGCTCATTACAATCAGGAATAGGTTACATTCACTACAGTAAAAGAGTTTAATATAAAAGAAGGATGATTAGAAATATAGAAATAATCTATACAATAACAAAACTTATAAAATATTAATAAGAATGAATGATAAAAGTAAAGATAAAAATAAAATAATACCAAAAATTAACTCAAAATAGATTAATGAGCTATGTTTAAGGGTTAAAAATACAAAACTCTTAAAAGAAGACATCAAGATAAATCTTCACGACCTTGGATTTGGCAATAGATTCTTATTTATGATGTCAAAAAAAAAAAAAAAAAAGAAACAACGAAAGAAAATAGAGGTGTGTTGAACTTCATAAAAAAACAAAACAAAACTGTTGTGCATCAAAGGACACTGCAAAGAAGGTGAAAAGATAACGTGTGTAATAGAGAGAACTATTTGCAAAACATATGTCTGATAAGGGTCTAATATCCATAATATATAAGTAACTGTCACACCTTGACAACAAATAGATACACACAATTTTTTAAAATAGATAAAGTACTTGAACAGATATTTCTTCAAAGAAAATATACAAATAGCCAACAAACACATAAAAGTATGATCAGTTTTATCATTAGGCAAGTGCTAATCAGAACCACCATGAGATACCAATGCTCACCAAATAGAGTTGGCATATGAAAAAGTGAAATGTAACAAGTCCTGAAGAAGTTGTAGAAAAATTGGAACATTCATATATTACTGGTGGGTTAGAATGTAATGTATGTAATGAATGTAAGAGGATGCAGCTTCTGTGGCAATCAGGTTAATGATACCTTAAAAATTTAAATAGAATTATTTCATAACCTAGCAATTCTAGTTTTTCCTTACATACTCTCAAAAATTAAAAACATATATTCAAACAAATACATATATGTCAGTGTTCAAAGCAGTATTATTCATAATAACCAAAAAAAGGACCTAAAAATATCCATTAATGGACTAATGGATAAATAAAATGTGATAAATTTATATGATGGAATATTATTCAACCATAAAACAGAAATGAAATTCTGATAAATGATACAGCGTGCATGAACCTCAAAAACATTTTTCTGAGTGAAAGAATCTTGAAACAAAAGATAACTTCATATGTGATTCTTTTTATATGAAATATCCAGAATAAGTAAATATATAATGGCAGAAAACAGGTTAGTGATTATTGGTGGCTGAAAGCAAAGGAGTGACTACTTAATGAGTATAGGGTTTGTTTAGTTTTCTTTGGATAATGCAAATATTTTGGAACTATTTGGAGGTGATGGTTGCACAACATTGAAAATGTACTAAATTGTACTGAATTGCACACTTCAAAATGATTAATTTTATGTTAATAATATTGCAAAAGATAAAGTGTTGAAACATAAAAATCTGTATACTTTTTCCTTTGATTCTCTTTCTCTTTTATTATCATAAAATTTCACAATACTAGCTAAAGAGAAGACATCCTAAATATTTCCATAGTGAAAAAACAAGCAAATGACCTGCTCCTGGATGTGCACTATCTGAATAGTAGACTCCTCATCAATGACTGTGGATACTAAAAGATAAAAGAGTGATCAATGTTGTTCATATTCTAAGGATAAATTGTTTTGAAACTTGAATTCCATGCTCTGCAAAAGTATGAATTAAATATAACAATAAAATAAAGATAATAAAATCAAGACTGTATGAATGGACTTAAAGCTTTTACCTCCCATACACCATATCTAAAACAACTGAAATGTTTAGACATCATATTACACTTTCCAATTAGCAATATGCTTATGATACTACAGGCTTTCTGTTAAGGATGACATTTGTACATTTTGTCATGATACAAAGACAATCTATTACTCCAAAAAAATAAAAATCTATGAAAATATTCACAGTTCAATTAGAAACAAACTAAAAAGTAGCATGATTTTAGTAACTAGCAGATATTAAGAGAAGAAACTTCATATAATCTTGCAGCTTTAAATATTTTCCTTTAAGTCACTTAAGTGACATCATTTCATTTAAAATGTATGCTAATAAATAAAATAAATGCTTCCTATAATAATATACTAAGTAAATTTTAAATAATCATAATTGTAAATATTATTTAATGTGTTTTTTTGTTTTCAGAATCCCTTATAAATACACAAAATAATTAATTATAAAAATAAATTATATAAAAGTTTTCAGTGTAAAATTAATAGTATCCAAATTTTGAAAATTCAGGCATCCTTGGGTTTTTAATTCCATGTGCGTACATACTTTATTAATAATGATAATCGTTTAAAACGCAAAATTGCTTTCTAAATATTTTTTAAAGGAAAAGTAAACAAGTAATCCAAAGTATATGCACATTTGACTGCCAAATTATTTTTTGCTAAGATAATTTGATTTTAGTTGTTGGAGATTAGTGTCCTTCTTCTCCTCCTACTCCTCCTTCTTTCAAAGTCAATTATCACCTCCTGTGGCCAATATTGATTAACATTGATTGACGGTCATTAATTTTATTTACTTATTTATTTTTAATTGATATATAAAAAGTGTATATATTTATGATGTACAACATAAGGTTTTGATATATGTGTACCTTGTGGAATCTCTAAATCAAACCAATTAACAAATGCATTACCTCGCATACTTACCATTTTTTGTGTGTGTGGTGAGAACACTTAAAATCTACTTTCTTAGCAATTTGTAAATAGTATACAACACATTTTTATATCAACTATAGTAAATATATTGTACAATAGATTTCTTAAAATTATTCCTTATCTAAAGGAAATTGTGTATTCTGTGACCAACGTCTTCCCAATCTCCCCCAATGTTATTAATTTTAAAAAATGTATATTATAGCTCTAATTATAAATTGAGTATCAGCTGGTATCTTTTTACTTCTTAAAGCTTTATATAGAACAGCATAACCTTTTTAATGTCTTATTTAACTTTAAAGTCCTCTCCATTAGCTAAATAATCATCTAGGATGCCTATATTCTACCACTTTTACTCTTCTTCTCTTGCCTATTTTGCAGGTCATCCCAGATATTACAATGTTTTAAAATGTAAATGAAAGAAAAAAATTCATTTAACTTTCACTGAAAGGAACCAATAAACCAACCAACATTCCTACTAACAAATCTATATACATTTTTTATTGCATTGTAGATTATATTTATTATATGAAAGCCCCAGACTGGAGTCACTTTGACCACTACACATAAACCTAGTACCATATGTTCATGATCTTGAAGTCAGCTTTGCTACCAAACACCACAGTTTTCTTAGTCTCACTGACCCTTCACCACCAAAAGTAGTCTGCTTAACCTCTGTGGTTCTCTGTTGTGTTTCTCTCCCACAGAATAAAAATAACCTTTCTCATTTTAATTATCTTTTGTTTATTTAGATCCTGCTTGTCTCCTCAAGATGTCACTCCAATCAGTTTATCTAAGTTTTTTTCTAAGCAAAATTAATGTCTTAATAAAAAGAACCTTACTGACAGCCAAGTCAATATATTTTGTTACAGAAAAATTAATTCTCTTTGAACATGTTAAGCTGCATAATGATTTCTTGAGAATATAAAAAAGTTAAAGAAACACAGTATTGTCATATGCAGAACAATTACTATGATGCAGATAAATACTAGGCTATAATTGATCAGAACTTATTAAATCACATTAGAATTGGTCACTTATAACTATTGGCAATACACCTTCAATCTATAACATTTAGACCTTAATCTTTTTAGAGGAACAGCGCTTGTTTTGCCTAGAGGAAAACATGAAAGAACTACAGAAAAAATCATAGTAAAGTAATGTCCAGGTCTTGTAGGATAGCAGTGGATGTACCTTCTGGTTCATTCCTTGTAAGGTGCTATCCTGGACTAGTTTTAAGCTGATTTGATGCAAGTCAATTATGTCTTAGACTCTCAAAACACATACGGGAAATAAAGCTAAGCATAAGGCATTGGATACCAAATGCTACTTTTCCTGGTTTATGATGATAACAACTGTTCATCATGGACATTTTAGCCCCACCAGAATATTTCCTTCTAACTTGTTAAACAGTTGTAAAATCAACTCAAAATAAATAAATGAATGAATAAATAAATAAACTAATAGCCACCATTGACCTTCTCCCAAAAGGTTCCAAAATAGAAAAAATAGGGAGGCTTTTATTTTATTATTTTATGTATTTTTCTAGAATAATGAGCACAAATGCAAATTGACCCTTGTCACGTATCCTATCAACATTAGTGCACAGTGGCGTTTACTCTTTGTTATTCTTCAAAAAAGTGCTATATCGTTTCAATGGACATTGTGAAATAACCTCCAGATTAGGGAACTCAATGAATGTCAATTGAACCACAAAATAAGGAAGTGGAAAATGTATCTTAACAGGAACTTAAAGATTAATAGAAAAAACTAGCACTGATTTAGAGTTTGAATATCTTTTTGAATAAATACTAGTATGATCTGAGAAAAGACAACTAATCCGTCTCACTAACCTGAAGAGCTTTTACCAATTATATGCAAGGTCTATGGCAGATTTAACATAATTTTCTATAAAATAAAAAGGAAAATATGAGTGTTCATGCCAAATAGAATCAAGAAATTATGAAGAGAATTTTCATAAAATCTCTGATAAAGCTGTCATATTAATATTTTATTGTTTTTTCAGGAAAAGACTCTCTTACCCTCACGAAACTTGCGTTCAATATAAAGCAAGTCTCTGATAATTAATACACATGCATTATAGAATATGGGAAATAAGAATTATTTTGAAATTATATGTTTCACTAAAGCCAGATTTTTAAAAGCATCACAAGGAAACATTTGTTTCCACACTCTAAGAATTTAGTCTATTGAATTATGATCTGTCCTTTCTCAATCAAAATCACACAGGTACCCAAATCGTAAAATATATAAAACTGTAGTATGTGTTATTTTCTCAGTACATCTATCTATTTTCCCAGAAATATTAAAAGTCTGTTGATTGAATGGAAGAATTCTACCTTCATGAATCTAACAGCTTTTCTATATACCTTTATATTTAAGCACCTGTGATTTTTTTTTTTTTTGTACAAAATAATTAGAACGGCTTCTGATTCAGCTAAATTCCAAACACTTATGTCTTTGGTAAAAACTTCTAGCTACCAACTTTATTCTTATTGCTTTACTGGTGACTTTGCAGGGACAGCCAATGAGGAGATTCATCAATTATAAGACTTTCAGAATATTTTTTACCCATGATATTCCCTTTTAACAAAATTCCTCTATCAAAACATGGAATCTCTTTTAAATGAAACATTCAGTTCCCATTAATTCTCACTTTTAACTGGGCCAAATCTGTAAAAATCACTTTTCTATTTTATCTTTTAAAAGAAAATATCTCCTTTTAACAAGTAGTGATATGTTTATGAGCTTTATGAAGAAGAAACAATAATTGGACCTCTAGAAACTACATTCATTATTTTATCCCAATTCTTTGAATACTTCTGGGCCTTTCCCAAGAAAAGTGGAAAATGAAATAACAGAAAGAGAAAGAGTACTAGATTAATTTGGTTCATATCTTTCCCAAGTCCTATGTAAAACTGACTCACAAGCATTGTAATGACTAAACAAAGACAACCAAATCGAAGAGTTTAAATTAGTTCTGTGACAATACAGAATAAAGCAAAACACTTTATACTTCCATTAGGCTTTTATTTATTAGAATGTTGAAGAATTACATAAATATTTTTGGTGGTCTTTTATCTTACCATAACTATTTTTTACAGTTGAATTTGTTGTTATAAACCTGTATTCTCTAAGCAACCTGAGCTTCCTTTCAGAACTAGGCACTCATTTCCCCAGCTCACTGATGTGGTTCTCTTCAGAGAAGACAAAGGGAGCCGCCCCACTCAAGGTTACACCCTTCATCTGGAGTTCCTCACATCCAGTGGCTGATTGATTCAAAATGCAAAGGACGTGTCTCCTTGTCTCAGTTCCTAGGACCTCTGTAGAGAAATTCCAGCCCCAAAGTTCCCCATGGGATTGGCTCTTGCAACTGAAGCACAGTTCGGCTTCTTCCTTTGTTCAATCTTGAATCCCTCACTGCCTCACAGGTATTCTGTAAGAGGGCTCTAATAAACCTTCCTCATACAAATCTCTGCCTCAACATCTGCTTCCCTGGGAACAATCTAAGATGCAACCCACATTCGAATTATTCTTCTGAATACATCACCCGGTTTCTTGTAGTTATCTATCCAAGGAATAAAATGTTTTATTTCCACTGCTTTGATCTAAACCTACCACTTATTTTCGTTTTTCTTTTTCCCTTTGAGAAACCAGGAGTCTCTACTAGACTTCTTCAATATTTCTTCTAATACTTCCTACAGATTTCTCTTTTTTAAATTTTTTATTTTTTTTTATTTCTGCATAATACAAGGATATGAATGTTTAGGTTACGTATATTGCCTTTGCCCCATCTGAGTCAGAGCTTCAAGTGTGTCCATCCTCCAGACAGCGAGCACTGCACCCATTAGGTGTGAATATTGGGTTCTACGGCAACAGTGAAACGTTCTTTCAGAGTTAGCAAACCCAGTATTTCTCTCGGCCTAGTTAAATAAGTACCATACATTTACTGCAAATTATCCTTTCTTGAGCTTTGTGATGTTAAATTTTTCTAGTTCTCCTGTAGACTGTCCTTATCCCTACTTCTTGGATTCTTTAAGGAATAGCTAGTCCTTTTGCTTGCTCCCCAAACATATGTATTCCCCAGGGTTCAGTCCTATAGTCCTCTTCTATTGTATTCTCTTCTCTTCCCTTGGCGTCTTCTCTGTTGTCTTGCCTTCTCTACTCTTTCTTCTTCTCTTCTTATCCTATACTCGTTGCCCTGGTAATATAATTCCCACAAGAGTCATCAAAGATCATATTTATCTAAGTCCCTCTAAAGCAGTAGGCTTGCTCATGAGTGTCAGGACCAGGCGTTTGTTGGACTTCTGCCTGAACTACTCCTCTGGAAATTAAAATTATATCAGGACAAATTTTAAGTGATTTTAAATTAATACTACTAGGAAAGCAATTTAATTACTCCAATTAAAAATTTCATCAGAAAGAGTATTTATGGATATATTTATTAATACTTATAATGTATGAAAATGTATCCTAGTTACTTTTATAGGCACTGGCAGTATAGCAATGAAGTAAAATGAAAATGCCTCCCGAATGGAGCTTACATGCTAGTGGTGAGAAGCAGTGAGAGGTACTCACATCATTCTATTTTAAATTATACCCATGCCTGTAAACTTCTATTTTTTATTTCTTATAGTCTTTCTTTTGCTTATTCCTTTAACAAAAATTATGGACCCTAGTGTATGCTAGCAACTATGTAATACATTATTTTTGCAGAGATAACACAAAAATTAATTTAATGGAATACAAATTTTAGTGGGATGTCAAACATCCAAACAAAGGAAATAAAAAATGGCATTAGTAAAGTACGTATAGAAATATATTCAAAGAAGAGAAGAAACCCAGGGGAGATTTCAGGAAGGCTTTTCTGGAATTGATAATGCACGAGGTAAATTTTGGAAAAAAATGAATAGGCAGTATATGAAGTAGATGGCAAATCAAATAGGTGAGAGATGGCTCACTATACTTAAAAAAAGAACAAACCAATGCCTGGAGGTATAAGAAGCATGATTTTATCATAAGATAGTAAGTATTTCAGTATGGTTGGGGGTATAATCGTTGGCAGCCAAATTTCTAGAATTCAAAGAGGGAGATGGGTCCACATCTGGACAGGTTTTCATGCCATGCAAAGTGGATAGAAGTGTTAGTACTTTTCCTTACTATAAAAGCAATAGGTGAAGAAAGAATTAAGATACTAACGTACATAAGGCAAAGTTAATGTAATTGCCCCTATCTGTTCTCATCCCACTGAACTATAAAACACACAGTCTGATATATCAGAGTTTATAAATATGTAACTATTAACTGATATTGACATAAAATCCCCTGCATTTCTTCTTGTTCTTCTTTTTGTTAAATAATTTATCTCAAAGAGCTTCTCATATCATCTAAGCATTTTCATATACTCATTTTTCACAATGAAGGAATTACTCATTCAACTAATCTCCAATGAATGGAGATTAAGTGGTTCCTTTGTTACTGTGATTAGTTATCATACTGAGTACTATTAATATAATGAATATTCTAGTACATGTGTCTTCAGATATTAGCAAGAATACATTTGCTGGATAAATTTCTAATTGAAGAACTGCCACATCAAGTATTAATTGTTACTTTATTTTTTGTTATTTTGGGGTATTCATAGCTAAAATGCACTTCAAAATCCCCTGGTAAGTGTAAAACTTTTTCACTTTTACAAGATTGTTTGGGAAAGAATTGTATTTCATTATTATTTTAATATCAGTATTTTTATTGCAAATGAAGCCAAAAATTGGTTCATGTGTTAATTGGTAAGAAAAGTATGATGATCAATTCAAATTTTTCAAAAATCTTTGTTACAAATTAAAACATGGAAATAAGCAAAAGGAGAGAGTCCATTTAAGTAGGTTTTGAAACAAAATGAGCTCTTTTCTTTCTAAATATGCTTCTGCTTCCAATGCCTTTTGGACTCTGTGATTCTTGTAGACATTCATTGGAAAACTGAGACATCCTAGAGAAGTGCTTGGAACTAACAGATAATTCATAGTTGTGTGTTTGTTTGGACTGGTATTGGTACTTCAAAAATTCATAATCTCCTTTGCCTGATATCTATGTTCATTATGTCTATTGATTTTCTTTTTCTTGTTTCATTGCTAATTGACATCAAGAATCCTAGAGTGTAATTTTCTTTGCCTCCTGGTAATTTCACTGGTTGTTTGAAAAAGAGAGTATGTATGTGTGTATACCTTTTTACAAATTGAGTCATTTTATTGTCACTACTTCATAACAAAACCAATTTTAAATTCTTGAAAATTTCAACTGACATTTTTTGAATTTTTAAGTTATAGCAAAGTTAAAAATACAGTTTTGATGTTAATAAATATAATGAAGTTAACAATATCTTAAAATACTGAATTCTAGTATTTGAGATGTGTGGTTCTTTTTTTTTTTTTCTTTTTAGGAAAACATCACCAAATTAAATAGGCATTCCCTTTTTCTTTATACAGTTTAAATTGTAGTTATTGATCTTATAACTTTTCTGATCAATTTTTTTTGAAGTAGCTATGTGAAAAAATGACCATGAGGTACATTATTTCACAGTGAAGAATTATTCTAATACATTTATTTATAGTTTTTCTGACTATTAACCTAACCTGAGAAATATGAAGAAAACAACTGCATTGCATCTGTATATATATATGTAGAGGATGTGGTTCCATTCATTACATAAATGTTTCTCCCAATATAGAGTTGCTTGGATACTCGTGATCAAAGTGCATTGTTCAGGTTACATCGTATTTACCAAGATTGTTAGCCTTAAATAAGCATAGAAAATTACTAGATCATTGCAACAACTTCAAAGAAATGTGATAAAATAATTGGGTACCTCCTGAAATTTATGCAATATTAATCAGAATCATCATTTCACTGCCTTCACTGAATTTTTCCCATATGTTTACATAGGCTACACTGTATTTATTTATTTTTTTAAAAGTAACTAATTTTGCAAAATTGACCTTGTCCTGTAAAAATATAAATAAGATGCTTTTTCTCATAAATCTTGCCAGTCCTACAGTGATTCAAATGTCTAGTATAAATACACTAAGAATGGTCTTGGGATGTTCAAATATAATTCAAATTGAATACCAACATAAACTTTCATTTCCTCTAAATTTTCTGATCCATAGAGGGGAAAAGAAATGTTAGCAGTAAAAACGTTAGAAATGCTTCTGACATAGAAGAGGCCATTCTTATCACAATTCACACATTTCAGCTACCTTTTGTCCTGTGAAGTTCCTTTTGACATAAATGCAAACTCTGCTTCTTTTCAGCTTTACGCAAAGCTAAAATAGGTGCCTTTATTTCTAGCCTTGACCAGAAAGTCAGAAAAGAGAATGTGTACTTTATGATTCCAGCATTATTTGCCATGAAAATTGTCAAGATGAAGCACACATTACCAGGAGTAAAATGACATGAGAGAAAATTAGGATTCACTCAACGATCATATTATATCTCATAGAATACAAACTAAGGTTGTAGCTTCAAACACATAATTTTCAACAGGCAATTTTTACACCCTAGGGAGTGTTAACTACAGTAATATATTTTCATTCTCATTATTTCATTCCAGCTTTCGAGAAATACCTGCTTAGTAGGACCTGCTTTAAGTGATGTTATCCACTGTACTCTCAATGTACAAAATTCATTAAACATAAGAACTACTGTCAAAAAGAAGAGAGCTTAGAGTGAATAATACTGCAACATATTTGTATATGTTGCTAAAATCAACTATATGGCTGAAATGTACTTTGGCAATAGAATTTGCTTTAGGATATTTGCTTGTGAAGCTTAATCTCTTTACCATGAAACTTGTTCTTATTTCTCTAACAATTGTGTGTGTGCATGTGTGTGTACATGTACCTGCACTGTGCTAAAGGCATTGGGAATGCAAAGGATTGAATTACTTTTCTTTCCACAGCCTGCACACAAGGACACTCACACACACATAAACACACTCATAACTCAGCAATAAAAAATATAAAAACACAATAAAATGTATAGTAACAGAGCACAGCAAAAACAGCAACCACTCACTGGCAGGTGGGAAAATGGCTCATAAAAAGCGACATCAAATGAAGACCTTCTAAATCTAAATAAAACTTAATATTCATATAATAAAATGGAAGATATGAATAAACTGTAAAGGTGTGAGAAGTAAATGGTAAATTAAATATGATATTGTTATGCTGTGATTAATAGTGAATGTCCTATTGTTAAAGGTTTTAAAAGAATGGCAATTTCAATGTATTGGAGCATTTTACCTAAACAAAAACAATTAAAATGTTTGAAGAGGATAACATTGTGATACTCAATTTAGAAAAAAGTTCACTGGTAAGAGTATAAAAAGCTAATTTGAAAAGGGAAGAGGAAATCAGAGTTAATAGAACCAATTAGGAATCTAATATAAGAAAGCCCACTGGAGAGACTGAGAGATTGACTGCTGACAGCAGCATCAGCTATAGAACCACTTTGGAAGATAAGTCAATAGAACTAGATCAATTGCAGAAGAGGAATAAAAAGAGGAGACATCAATAATAAACTCAATGTATTTGTTTTTCTGGAATCTACTTTTTGTATACAGCCATCCATCTTTTGGTACATGTGGGGGACTGGTTCTAGGACTTTCTGCATATAGCAAAATCCACATCCACGCATCCTCAAGTCCTCCAGTAGGCCCTGTGGAGCCCATATCTGGGAAAAATAGCCCTACATGTGCATGGTTTTCGCATCCTGTGAATGCTCTATTTTCAACTTGTGCTTGGTTGAAAAAAATTCCATGTATAAGTGGATCAGCACAGTTCAAATCCGAGTTGTTCAAAGATCAACAGCACTTTCTCTACTGGATACTTTATAGTGCTGTATGAGGCAAAATATTAAAATAATTCTTATCAGGACTTGCAACATATGGCCAAACACTAAAAACAAAAATGTAGACTGGTCTGTCCTTTAGTTGCAGGTTGCAGGTGGAAGGAAAAAACTAAGAAGTGAGAATGACAAGTCCTAGTCTAGGGATAGATAACTGTAGAAAGGTAACAGTAAACTCAGATTTTTATCCAGCTTTGAATAAACATATGATCACTGAGAATCAGTGAAGCTTTAAAATTGATTATTGGGGCTTTAAAATTGGTTATTGAATGTACTTTCTATATACTAGGTCTATATTATGACTTAATTAATACAGTTAATGGTTTAACAAATTTAAAAACCTAAGCAAAAATGATCTGTTTAGCCTCTGGAAGATCCTGCTAAGTGTTTGATTGTATGACTAGATCATTTTTTTTTTTTGTACATTAGCTTGAAATCTTTTTATATCCATTTTATTTTATACTCATTTACAAAAGGCATTCCTTAAAGATTAGCAGTGCAAGCTACTACTGATATGCAGTTGTGACTGAATTTAAGTTTATCACAAACATATAATTATAGAATATTATTCATCAATTACAACCTCTTCTATGAATAAACCTTTTCAAGTGATTCCAACGAGAAGAAATTTCCATGATTTGAGTGTTTGTCTATCTGCCCTAATATATCTTAGGGAGCATGTGCTAATGAATATTTCTTTGAATACATTTTCTTTTACTTTATGTTATTACCTCATTTGGTGTTTTAATATGATGAATAGATTCGAAGGTTCAAAACGGTGTTTGCAATGCATTTTTATATTTTAAAATGCATTGGAACACTAAAAACACCTGTGATATTTAGATTATTTATTATGGCTCAGTTTTAACTAAGTATCTTGCATAATATATTTTAAAACTAAATTTTTCCCTCTCTCCTCCATTTGTTAAAAATACATATTCACATTAAGAAAAGACCACTTTAGCAAGTAAAACAATGATTTTGTATTTATGAAGATAAGTAAGTAAATGGACATGGTACGTGCTTTGTGTTTTCCCCTTTGCAGAACTCCAGCAAAGCAGTTCAATGGATTTGAAGATAACTGCCTGCTTTAGATCTGATATCTTGTGCTTAATCAGTGCAGTGATTACAATTGAGATAAATAACATCACAGTCCTGAGCTTAAAAGGCTAGATTGAAATCAACGTTGAATCGGGTGCTAATACGTGCCATATACTGAACTGAATGCGGGGAGGGGTATCTATATTTTCATGAATAAACTAGTCTGGATGGATAGGATGGGAATAATTTTCATAAAATGCAGAAGACAAAATGGTGATGTAAGTGTTAATTTATTTTATTTTCCCCTAGATTTATTAAGGTATATAAGTGACAAATTAAAAATGTGTATTTTAAGGTGCACAATGCGATTTTTTTTTTTTTTTTTTTTTAGAGACACTGTCCTGCTCTGTTTCCTAGGCTGGAATGGATCACACTGTAACCTTAAATTCCTGGTTCAAGGTATCCTCTTGCCACAGCCTCCTGGTAACTAGGACTACAGGCACACGTCACTATACCAAGCCTTTTAATTTTTTTTTTTTTTTTTTTTTTTTTTAGAGACAAGGGTCTTCCTATGTTGCTCAGGCTCTAACTCCTGGCCCCAAGGGATCATCCCACCTCAGCCTTCCAAAGTACTAGGATTACAGGTGTAAGCCACCACCCCATGGACAATGTGATATTTTGATGTACATATACATTATGAAGTGATTATCACAATTAAGCTTATACACACACACACACATACACACACACATACTGACATCAATCATATAGTTACCCTTTTGTGTTTCTGTTTGTGGTAATAACAATTAAGATCTACTCTCTTTGCAAATTTTATGTATAAAACATATTACTATTAACTATAGTCACTATGCTGCATATTTTAACTCTAGAAATTATTCATCCTATAACTAAAACTTTGGCCCCTTTGTCCAACATCTCCTCATTTCCCCATCCCTCAGCTCCATATCTGTGTTTATACACACACACACACACACACACACACACACACACACACACAAACACACACACATATATATAATAGAATGTTATATAAAATTATATGTGTGTGTGTGTGTGTCTGTGTGTCTGTGTGTATATATTAGAATGAAAGTGTAGAAAGCTCAAAAGATTAAGGGCTGACTAGTAACACTTGACATTTGTCCTCACTGTCTTGTTGACACTCTGATAAAGTGAGTAGAGGCGTTCACAATTGTCCCCAGAAAGAAGGGAAGCTAATCGATCTCACAGGAGCTTGAGATGTTATGACAGGAAGAGCAGGGGTGTGACTCTAAAATTGATTTGCCAGTCCAGATGAGAAGTGAGTAGAAAACCTTTAAGTATGGCCAGAACAGATTGCCATTTGAAGCTCTGAAATCTTTGACAGTAAGAAAGCAGTAAGTCGTTATGTTTCTTAACATACTACAGCACCTCAAAATATGAAAAAATTTATCATTAAGAGTGCCATGTCAGAGAAAGGAAATGACTTACATTATCACCTATGATATAAAACACTCTGAAAGTTCTACCTAATGTGATAAAATATGAACAATATAAAATAAGTATAGCTTTGGGAAGATAAATAAGAGAGTTTATTTCAACTTAGCACATTTTAAAAAATTAAATATGAAAATACAAGCTTCACTGGTGCATGAAAACTGCATATTCACACTGAGCTGAGTTCCTTTTTTTTTAATTTCAGCGTATTATGGGGGTACAGATGTTTAGGTTACGTATGTTGCATTTCTTAAAAGCAATCTTGGTGTTAAGGTTTTTGTCTTCACAAAGTAGTTGATATAATCACTGAGGATAATTAAGAAAGCCTGACCCAAACAAGTATGCAGATAGACAGACAAAAATCTGATGACACTAGACACCAACCAAAAGAGGAGGAACTGCAAAGCTCTGACCTTGATGTCAGGCTTTGTATGGCCAATGTCATTACCAGGATTTCCCCTTGTGGATATTTTTCAGTTATGGGGAATAAGAACTGTATAATTAAAGCTCAAATAGAGACCAGCAGTATTTTTGTGCTGAGGACACACAGATTGAAGCTTGGGTCTGCAAGAATGGTAAGAAATTGGAAGGCACAAACTTAGAGAGCAGTCACAACTATTAGAGCCATCACATCTTTGTTAACATCCCTACGTGTTTAGTTGATGTCTAGACTTCACATGCGCAACACAAAACTTCAAGTAACTTTGCAGTAAAGGTTGTCAAGAAGGCTAAGGAACTGAACAGAGATTTCAGCATCAGGAAACAGAAATTAGAGTTGAATCCTTGACAAGCAGTGTGTGTTTGCAAGTGCTTCAAAATTTCTATAGAGCTCAAGAAGGGGCAAGTCCTAGAAGTAATGACAAAACTGAACAATTTCTGCCATAAAATAATATTTATATAAACAGAAAGACTTATAAGAGAAATCAGATAAAATGTTGATAATTGATAATTCTGTCTGAAGGGTATACAGAAGTTCTTTGCACAATTCCAGTGACCCTTTGGAAAGTTTGAAAAAAAAAAAGTCACCAAAAATACACAGGGGTATTGATTGGGATGATATTTAATCCTTAGACTATTTTCTAGTCTTCTACTTTCTTAGCATAATGTATTTCTCCATTTATGGTATTTGTAATTCAGCTTGAATCTGTGAGAGTTCCAGCTTATTCATATTATTATCATGCCTTAGAAATTTCTGTCATTCTGCTGACTGAGTGATTTAAGTCTACGTGTTCCTAATGAGCATCTTATTATACACTTACTGGCCACTTGGATATCATCTATTCTGAAGTATCTATTCAGTATTTTTGCTCATTTTTATATTCCCTTTTTTATTTTTCTTATTGATTTATACACCTTTGTATGTATAATTTGTCATATCTATTTTTACATATATGTACTAAAATTGTACGTATTAAAATTAAAATTTGCACACATCTTTTCTGTTTATACTCTTCAATGATGATTTCAGCATCTATAATCTAATAGCAAGAGATAGTTTAATGTAATCATAGATTAGTATAAAATAAGATTAAATAAATTTAACAATATAATTGCATTTAACATTAAAATAAACAGTCCATCTTCAAATATGCCAATTGTCCCAATAATGTCATTATAACAATTTCCCACTCGAATCCAGATTCAATCCAAGATCACACATTTCATTAAATAAGCATGCTATTTTAATTTATTTAATCTGAAACCATTCCTCAGACTAGTGGAAATTCACAAGCTAATTCTAAAAGTTTCATGAAAATGCAAAGGACCTCAAAAGCTACAGTGATCTTAAAAAGGATGAGTATGGTTGGGGAACTTAAATGATGAGATAGAAAATAAAACTATAATGCTTAAATAATTAAGGCAGTTTGATATTGACATCAAATGTAATTGACACTTTAGTTATTGATAACAATAATTAACTCTTTACACATTATATATACACTAGATAACATCCAGGAGCAAACAAAAACTGGGAAGATTACATGCAAATAAGGGGATAAAGTGAGTTCTATATTAACGTCCTTGAGATTGTACCTCATTTCATGTGTCATACAAAAGGTAGAATTCATGCACTAGCCTTTTTAAATTAAGGGATTAGAGTCAGGATTTAGCACTGTAGAACAGTTAAAAATTGACAGGAGAAAATGCAGGAATGGAGGATACCAGAGAAGAGGCTCCCTAAAACTTACATGCACATTATAACATGCAGCTGCCTCCTGAACTGAACATGTATAGAATGAAACATACTATACCTGTTATAGAATAAGAATAAGGAGTCCAGAGAAGAGGAACAGCCTAAAGGCTAACAACTGAGCAGAGATTTTAACTACTCCAGATATTTCAAAAGAACAGTTTAAAATTCAAGTACCTCTTAGGGAGATGTTCATGGTAAACACTTCGGGATTTCCAGTGAAACACCAGTAGAGTGATAATTTAGGATTAAGACAGATGTACTAAGTATAAAAGTTACATCACAGTATTAAAAGACTAAACAAAATAATAGTCTGCCTTGAAATTTCTAAAGCAAAGCCTACCTAGAATCAAAGTAGAATCCAGGAACTTTATTGCCTCCTGGGAAAAAACTCAACACTTGTTAAACAAGATAATAGAATCTCCACAATATATTATTGGTAATGCCAAGTATGCAGCCTAAGTTTTCTAGGGATTAAAAAAGTAGAATAATATAACACTTAATGAAAGAGTAAATAACCAATAGAAACAGACACAAAGGACATTCAGACGTTGGATTTAATGGGGAAAAACTTTGACAATTGCTGTCATAAATATATTCAAAAATTTATATGACATACTAAAATAATGAATATATACATAAGGAATGTCATAAAATATGTGAAAATTTGAACAGAAAAAAGGAAACCTAGGGGTACTAAATATAACTGAATTAAAAATTTATGATAGTAATTGGACACAGAAACATAGGAAAGAATATATCTGAAGACAGCAAAAATAAATTTTTCAAATTTAAGCACAGAAACAAAACTATATTTAAAAACACAGTCTTCAACTTCTGAAGAATATGAAGTACACTAAAACACTTGCTATCTCAAAAAAATGAGATAACAGACCACAAAAATAATTGTTTTTAAAAATGCCCATTTAATTTTAATATTTGATGAAAAACAACTCACTGAACTAACTCCGTGACTCTAAGCAGGATAAACAAAAACTATATCTAGGTACCAGAGTAAGACTGACAAAAACCAAAGATGAAATATGATGTTATATATAGAAAATCACAGATGCTCCACCAAAAGACTCCTGGAATTGATAAATAAATTCAACAACATCTCAGGTTACAAAATCAGTGTACACAAATTAGCATCATTTCTATATACTAATAACATCAATGAATATCTAAGGGTGGATTTGATCATCTACAAGTTTGGAAATAGAGGAAGAGAATGTTGGCATATTAGAAATAATTCGAAAGCACTGAACCCAGTGGAAGTACGAAGAAAAATTAGACATTTAATTTGGTAGCCATAATAATGAACATTTTATACCACTTTTAATATTTTGAAAGTGGTTCACAGTCACTTATATTCCAGCAAAATAATAAAATTCGCTTACATTTTAAATGCAAGTGTATCTAGGAGTAGTTACAAATCTTGATTCAGTCTAAATTGATTTATCTTTTAATTCTTCATACTGGTTGATAATAATCACTATTAAGGACATAGACATTATTTTGGAGTGAAAGCTATTCTAAAATATGTGGTGTTTAAGAGAGTAGATGAAAACTGGAGAGGTTTGGTTGCAACTAGAATCTTCTAAAATAGTGGAAATACGAGAAATTAATTGGAAGAACAGCAAAGACAATCCACATCTATTGAGAAAGTTTGACTTTGATGTACTGTGTGTTAGGAAAAGGAAATATACTTCTATTAAATGTTCTCTGCTTTTTCTGTTCTACATGATGTCAGTCTCTCAGGATCCAGACTAATAAATACTCCATCATAGACAATTTTTGAAATAGTAGCTGACTGCTAATTTTGAGTAAACCTATCATGTCAAACATTTGCTGGGAAAAAAATAGTTAAATTCAATACAGGCTCAAAACCCAAAAGTCACAGGATCTAGGAGACAAAATAGGAGACAGATGAGAATAATTGAAATTGTACCATGAATAAGATTTTGACAGTGATCTCATAGTTCTGTGGAAAAATTCTAGCCAGGGAGAATGAAAATGTGTTTTATACAAGGGGATTCAAAGGTGCTGTGATAGGATCTCGAACAAGAAAAAGAGATGAGATTATGGACAAGGAGGTCAGATACATCCTGGGAAAGGGTCTGTGACATGACCAAAAAAAAGGTCAGGTTTGTTCCGGAAGAAGAAATATTTCACATTGACTAGACCTAAGGTTACAAAATCATGGGGACATAGAATATAGGCTGAAATATGCAAGAATATTGAATACTTTGAATTCCGCTTAAGTAAATTTGCGTTATTTTTCTACAGGCATTTCTGTTTGTGCTATACATTGGTATTATTTAAGAAATGGTGTGTAAACTGTTTTTGAGAATAAAAAAAAAGACTGGTTTAGTAGTTTAGTGTGCTAATGCTGCAGTGGTCCAGTGAAGTGGCCGTACCCTAGTGTTGTCAGTAAGGGTATTATTAGTGAAAATTAAAAGATGGGGCTCTATTTTAAAAGCAGATTTTTAGAGAACTCAGTGTGCAACAAGACTACGTAAACTGTCCTGAAAGTCTAGTCATATTGTTTAATGTTTTTATTATATATTCTGAGTTTTAAATAACCAACCTATAAAGAGAATTTTGGAATACGATGTTCTCATAAATCAGAAGCTGCTGCTACATGATTGCATCATAAGTAATGACATTTTTAAAACCTCCATAAAGACGTTTTATTTAGATTCTGAAAAACACTGTAATATACTATAAAAGTCACCAAACATTCTTCAGTAAATTTGATACTTTATTTCAGTCTCTAATTCCTCTTCTTCCTGTTACTTGCACACATCAAACTGCCATACCCTAAAAGCCCAACAGAAAATTTCCTATCCAAGCCAATTGTTTTATATATGCTTTAGGGATATATCAATATTTAGCGCATACATTAGCCTATGGAAATGTGAAAGAGAGACACCCCACATTTTGATACTCAGTCAAATATAAACAGATTCCTATACATTTCGCATCGGTGCTTGTGTTTCCCATTGCTTTAGGTAACATTGAAACTAATTCTAATGAAGAAGGCAGAGCTTGGTAAGTGTTAAAATCCCCTTCCACTTTAGATTCTATGATTATACTCATGATGATTTCAGCTATGGAATAATAAAAGTTTTGAATTTAAATTATGAAAACGTCAGAGCTAACTCTGTAATAAAGATACCGTATTGTATTCTGATAGTGTCTACTTGTAGACAGTTCATTGGCGTCATGGTTCCTTGCCTTGCGCAAAGCAAGTGCTAAACACATGCCTTTGAATTAAAATGTAATGGTCAATTAAGTTGATATTCAAAATTATTAAATGAATCCTAATGCATTCCTACAAAAAGAATAAACACAATGTCAGCTACATCTGGATATTAGTTATCTCCTCATGGAATAAATATGGATTAACAACTAGATATTAAAATCAAATACTTAAATTCTGCTCAATTCTCATAATAATTAGCACATGATTAACTGAGCATTGATCCATTATAACCAGGATTCTTCAGAACCTTAATCTAATGTGCATAAAAATTAAGTACTGTAATGATTCTCTAACAGAATAGTAGAAGCATTTGCTGTGTTTGTTGTTAAATTTATTTTGATTCCTCCGTTGAGCAGCATTAGTATTCTGCCTCAATAATTCAGTCGCTTATGTCTATTCTAATTACAGAGAAGCTAGATGGGGTTGTTATGACTTTGTAATCCTCCTTAGTAAGAACAAAAATTTTTCCTTATTACATAAAACAACATTAGTAAATCTCTGACAGTTTCCATCAAAAGTGACCAACAAAACTTCATTGCATTATTGTGAAAAACGAAAATTTGCTCTTAATTCCAACATTGTTAACTTTTCTCTCCTATATTGCAAAAGTCTGAAATAGTATGAAGAAAAATTCTTCAGCATTTCCTTATAACAATATTATCTTAATTATTTTCTTGTTTTTTAATCCATCCTGTCAATAAAAGCAAACTGATCATTTCAGATTTGTGCCCCTCACATAACTAATTTGTACAAGAGCTTTTATCAGATTACTCATATCCCGTGCTGTATGAAAGAACAACTCAGCCTGGAATTTCAGGCCTTTCACAGTGAAGGTCTAGCTTTATCCTATCAGACTAGCCTTTTTTTTTTTTTATTGTTCTATATGCAATCCTACCATCTTAGGTTTACCCATATGCACACTTTTATTAAATTTTTACTGTCTTTTCCTGTTCACAATAGCAGGCCTTTCCAAAATTCTAGAAAATATCAGAAATTTGTAATTGAAAAAATCTGATGGCAATTTAATTTAACACAACAAGAATCTCAGGGTTGGAAAACTTAAATAACTTCTAAGTTCTATACAGTTACCTAATGGTACAATCAAAGCTAAATCTCATAAGTTGTATGTGTCTGTGTATGCACTTACATAGTTCATTAAATTTTGCTACAACTATTTTATTTGTTCTAAAATTTCTTCCTCTAAATTCAGGATCAAACTCTAGGTTTTACCTCCAAGGGTTGTATGTCCTTTCACCTTTATGCAATTTTATAATACCTATAAATTAATATGGGTCTTATTATTTTCTGTGATACCAAGCTTCTATAAGACTAAGAACACTATGAAAATTTCTTCCCATTTGAAGCTATCTATTCCCTTCCAATCATGGTGAGGTGAACAGTATAGGCCTTTTCTTTACAAGGGACACCACAAATGCAATGGATCCTAGAAGACTAGTTTTCGGTTTATCCAGGGCAACCAGATGCACTATGTCAAAAAGACAATCTGCATGTTGTTCAAGAAGTTAAATCCTTATCAGAATTCATGTGTTTGACCAATCAGGGATAAGGCTGTGGCTAGCCTCTATATATGCGAATAAATAACAATGTCAAAAGTCAGGAAAGCAGGTTAGGAGAGAGTATACAGGGCAGGCCCTTAATAACTTAATAAATGCTAAGAAATAGTTAAAAGCCTGCTTCTATAATGAACTAGCTATGTGGTAATGGCATATCTTAAATAAGGCACTATAACAAAACAGAGAAAGCTTTTTTTTTTCCCAAAAAGTAGTTAGTGTATTTAATTTTTTTTGAAATTTCCCTTTTACATACATATTATTTTCCTTGGAAAACATAAAAATAGTTGACAGTTTGGATTTTATTATACTCATCCACCAAAAAATCTGATTATTATATTGAGTTTTCCATTTTTTGTTCATGATCTCCTTGTCAAGAATAAACAGGCACAAGAAAATTGAACACCTTAACTCGTCAATGGCTAAAACAAGAAGATCCTTTTTCCAATACAAATGAAAAATATTTTGTGAAAAGCAATTAAGCAAAGCCATGCATGTATGTTTAGTAATTGTTTAGACAGATTACTGAATTAATTAAAAATAATCAAGATTATGTAAAATGATTTAAAGTACAATGTATGTTTTTAAGTGTCAGTGTGGGAATGGTGATCAATTTAGAAATTAATTAATGTCTATTCATTCAACTTTTAGAAAAAACCATTTTTATTTTCAGATAAAAATAAATGCTTGTTGTAGAACCTTAACTACCTTAAGGTTATGAGTGTCTTTTTATATCTGTGGCTATTCTTCTGTATCTACAAATCTTCTAGGATAAAATCATTTCTGTAAGGCCCTGTGACCTCAATATGTCCTTTCCACACTGGCTTAGCAGCAGAATCATAAGGCAATTTCACATCATTAGACATAAACATTTGCTAGCTGAACTTGAATTTCAAGATGTTAGTTATTAACTATAGCGTGAAAAATGATGTTAAATGAGGGATGCTGGAGGATGCCATATGACTAACCTGAGAAGAAATAATAGGAAAAAAAATAATAATAATAGGCAAAGTAACTGGATGAGACAAAATGAGCATGACCTAGGGAACCAAAAGAGTGAGATTTCAAAAGAAGAGGAAATAATAAGCTTCTGATAAAGGAGGCTGCATTTGGTTGGCCCACACACAGAATGAAGAGTTAGATCAAGATTTTGGCAATTTCACAGAATAAATGTGTTTCTGGTGTAAAGTTAAAGGCAAAACTTCTGTGATATCGGGTACTTTTACATGTTTTAATTTTTTGCCTGTTCTACAATAATTTGTTTGCCTGGTGTTGCTAGTGTGTCAGCAATACTCAGACAATTATAGTCACTTGAAGTGTTAATGTGCCAAGAATTAAGAAAAATTAATGTATCAACTGTGGACAATGTTAGTATTAAAAATTGTTTTTTCGTTTTATTCTTGGAATTTGAAATTGCCTCAGCATTGGGTAAATTGAGTATAATTACAGTGAACAAATGTATTGTCCTGAGTATAGAATAGCATGAATGAGATTGGTAAGGGAATGATAGAAAAATAGAAAATTAAGGACATGAAAAGATCATGCTACTAAAGAAAGAAGGAGAGAAGTAATGAACTAAAGAAAGAGAAGGAAGTCTCTAGACACTAACAAAAAAGGAGAGAAGCAATGAAGTCATTTACTCAAAATTGAAGAGAGTTACACATTTTCTATAATCATTTTGCTCCTGATTACTAATGAGCAATTGTTGCTGTTGCTACTGACACAGAATTATATCTCCCTAAAGGTAGTGACATCTTTCTTTTTATCTTGTCTTCCTCCTTCTGCGATGAACCCTTTAGTCTGGATTACAGGCAAGAAGTAGTTCAACTTGGCTGATATTAAGAAATAGAACCATCTAGAAGCATTTTATTTATTTCTTATGCACAGCATGCTATTCTTAACTACGATGAACTATTCATCAATAGATACCAATATATTTTAGTAATTTTTTGGCATGTTATAATTACATTTTGTTTTGCCTCATGTAATGTGCTAAGTTATTTACCCATGACTTTCAATTAAATTTCAAGGAAAATAGTTTTCTAGATACACACACATTCAATTAAGTCACATGTAGGTGATTAATGGTGAATCAAGTCCACATATAAACTTACCTTTTTGTGATGCTTGTTATGAATATTTATTTACATTTAGCACCTAAATACATCACATTCTTCACCTACTTCATTGAAAGAATTTGCAAAATCATGCTTTCTAAACATCTTAATCAGCCAAATATTTCTTAATAATCATTATTGATGTGAAGAAATGTTGTAAAAAATAAATAGCTATCACTTTCATCTTGTAGATTTCTCATATAAAAATTCTTACCTTGCCTACATATTGTGTGTCTGTACCTGTATACTCTTCCAGCAAGAAGAACTGATTCCACATCCAGCCACGCTTGGTGCGATGTAGAATTTTACCACCATCTTTTGACAGACCCACTATCTTTTTGCTTGGTAAATGACTGTTAGCTTTTTCTTGTACTGGGAGGGTGTCAACTATATGGAACATGTACATCCAGATGAACAAGGGTAGGTAATGGTAAATCCTCATTATCTGTGGCTTCAGCAGGATGTCAAATTCAATATATTGTCTGTTTCTCCTGAATAGTAGGGGGAGAAAAATGGTTTTATTAGATTATGTTTCACTTTCCCATAACCTGTAAACTGAAAAAAGTATTCCATATATTATTTCAGTTTTATAAATAATATACTGTATCATATTATGTTTATATAAGTGAATTATAAAAAATTCATATATCACATAGATAACTAGGGATACATGCATAACTCAGGTAAACTAAACAATTTAACAGCTAATTATAAGATAACTATATTAGGGTCAGATAAATGTGAAAATATTTGTAATTTAGAAAACAAAATAATTTGAAAAAATAAGCTCTAAAGTACACCAATTATCACAGTAAATATTTGAAAGCCCTTACCCTAATAAAAGTAAAATATTCATTAATATATACATCTATGTCTGAAATTATGCACTTTAAACACCAGTTTTCTTTCCATAATCTACAATATATTTTTTACAATATATTTTTTTACAATATATTTCTTCTTCTCTGCCTCTTCTTCCTCCTCCCTGTACTCCTCTTCTTTCTTCTTTTATAATAGGTTTAAATGTTGCCTCGAGGAAAATTAAATGGCACCAAAAATATTTAGGATTGTGTTTTGCAATACTTAGCGCCATGTTGATCCTTTATAATTGATAACCATTTTTTTCTAACTCAAATTTATTTGAGGCCACTCAAATTTGTTTAAGATTGAGGAGTACATCCTCTACTGGAAACATTTTATTTGATAATTAAAAAGAACAATAATAAATTTATGTACTAAAGTCACATGAAAAAAGAATACAAAATTGATACTGTAAAATTAGGTACAGTATTTTATCTGTGGGATAATATTACTTAAAATTTTGAAGCAATGTCTCCATGTTGAGATAGTAAGTTGATTTTTCCTGATTTAAAATCATATTTCATTTGGTATTTCAAAATCAGTTTTGTTATCAAATTGGTTTTAATTTGTATGATATTTAATTTAGAAGATGTGAGATGATGATGGTGACGATCTATTAAGCAAAAGAAACCAGTCTCGAACTAGTGTAGGCAAAAATATTCACTGTATTGTAAAATCAAATTAAGTGTGGAAAGGAAAAAAAATGAACAAAGATGTAACAGGGTATTTCCTAATCATGAAAACTAGAATCAGGAACTTGAGTACCATATTCTCATTCATATTCTCTCTTTCTCTCACATTGTTTTTTTCACTAGCTCTAAGCCTCCTCAACCTGATAAAATATGTGGGTGATAATATCTGCCAATTTCAAATTGAACATTTTCAATTCCAGAAAGCAGTTTATATAGTCCCTTCTAACTTAAATTATTTTAAAAATCCTAGAATGGACTTTCCTTTACATGGTTTAAGTCAGATACCCATTGCTGGACCAAACATCTATGGATTCTGTAAAGGGACTAACAAGGTATAAAAGTCAAATATAAGTCTCTGGCTTGGCTTTATCCCTTACTATCTGTGAGACTTTTGGATATTTACCCATAACACTTGTTCTCAATTACTGCATCTATAAAAGGAAATTAAGTAGTACCTGACTCAAAAACTAGAATTCTTAACTTTGTTTTGAACTTTTATCAATAAAAAGTGATAATCATGCATATTACAATGACTTATTTTAGTTTTAAAACAGCATATACCTCTGAGAAAACTGAGGCATGAAGAATTTAAGCAACTTGACAAAGTTCATACAGGTAATAATTGTTAGAACCACGTTTCAGACCCATAGCCTTGAATAATATTTTTGTATAAGATAATGCATGTAAAGCAGTTAGCATAGTGCTAGCACACAACATGTTAGTGTTGTTATCATGATCATCATGATCATCAACCGTGGTCACTTCCACCATAGCCATTGAGATATGGATTCAACACAGCCAAAAAGAGAATGGTGATTGGCAGGTAACACTATAGTTGCTTGCTATGGTCCAGAGCTATTGTTCTGTCCAGCATATCTATGTTCACTAATTCCTATACCCATTACTAAAAAAATGCTCTTATATATATATGGTTACAAATACACACACTGCAGAATGACAGAAATCCAAAGTCTTATCATTTTCTTACTCTGAAATCTCAGGTGATGATAACCATCATTTATGTGGCTATTCATGCTCCTGTAAACTGTGGGATAACTGGTTAATGTAACCACAATCAATGCAAAACTCTGAAAAAAAAATAAAAAATCTACAATGTCAAATAGTGCTTATAAAGCATGCAATGGAAAAGTAGCATCTAGGGGCCACCGTCCCAGACCATGCTCCGTAATTGGTAGATCAGTGGTGGGGCAGTGGAAAATGAGCAGCCAGAGAATCTCAAGGACAATTGCTATCTTACATTGATAAAATACGGTAAATTCCTTAGTCAAGCACACTGGCAACCCTGCTTTCTTCCCACTGGCAGAATTTCTTTTGGTCATTGACCTTGCTAATAACCTTTACAAAAGGAATTGGAGAGTATTCTTTATTTCCTGGGGTCTGTTCAATCTATCATGCCCACTTTGTGTGGATGTAGGCCTTTGAGCTGAAAAATCAAGCTGTATTAGATGGAACAAGCGACTTAGGCAGGGGCCAGGATCGCATAGGCTTTTATAAAGTACAGTAAGGAATTCACGTTCATTTTCAGTGCAAAGGAAGGCAGTTGGAAGATTTTAACATGCCATGTTTAGAAAAGATTAATCTGGCACTGACAAGAAAATAGGCTAAAGGGTAGAAAAAGGATTTGGTTATGGGAGAGACCCATTAGAGTTTATTGCTCTTGTCCAGTGAGAGATAATGATGGCATGTATAGGGAGAGAAGTGATTTGAACTAGACACTGACACTCAGCTCAGATTTCCCTTTGATTCTTTAATGTGGAAGCACACACACACACACACACACACACACACACACTATATACACTACAATTTTTGTATTCTTTTGCTTCTAATGATCTGAACCTGCAATGACCTTTGAACAACTTCCCTTGGCTACTGGAGCCACTTTGCCCACATGCACAGGAAGCCTAACAAGCCTGCAAGTCTACAAACATCTCCCATAGAATCCCCAAGCCAGTATATAACAGATGTGGAACTATGATAACCCACAAGTTACGTACATCTTAGCGCTCACCTACAGAATCATGCTGAAGACAGACACCTTTGGCTCCTGTTCCATCCCTGCTCTATTTCTCCATTTGTTCCTTCACTTCCTTACCAGGAACAAATTTGTTTATTTATTTTCTTCAATTTACCTATTTATTTTCTTTTTTTAAATTTCAGAGTATTATGGGTTTCTCACAAAACTTGCCTCAGAGTTTACTTCTAATAAATCAGACCTAAGACATGGATGAAATCTACATATTTAGATATTCATAACAGTAGATACTACCATCTCATGTTTTGGTTATGGACAGTGAAGGAAAAGAATAATAAAGTATAACTTTGAGATTATTTATTAACCAGGTAGATGACTGAGCCATGTATTGAGTGTCACAGCAGGGGAAGGGCAAATCTATTGGAAAAAGAAAGAATAAAGTTTTTTTTCTTATTCTTGGTCAAAATAAAGAAGTCATTCGTATACTGCTACCACTAACATCAGTTTGGCATCATTATTAATAGGGAGCGAAGTGATTCACTGCCCTCATTATTTTATATAATTTAACCTGAATATGTAATATATACACATATACAGAGCAACCCTTTAATAGAGATCCTATACAAACCATTATATTATTATAGTGAGGAAACCGAGGCACAGGAAGTTTAAATAATTTCCCAACCTTCTATAAGTAGAAACACAAGAACTGGGAATTAAATACAGGTACTCCCTTAGTACTTGTCTCTACTGCTCCAGAAATAGGCTACTAATACCTGTAATGTTAACAGTCAACATTATTCTGCTTTCTGTGTTGTAGGCATTATATTGAGTCTTTTTTCAACAGTTTCTTTAAATCTCCTCACAGCAATATTACAAGAAAGGTACAATTATATTAGAAAGAAGGGCAAATTGAGGCTTTGCTTGTCGAAGTAACCTGCTAATTGCAGGATGTTATAGGACAATAGGCATTCTGTGGGGCAGGGTGGACGGCAGTATTCAAATCCTCTTTGGCTGTCCTCAATGTTCCTGATGTTAATCGTCCTGCTGCTACGTTGCTACCGACTGCGTGTTTGTGTTTCCCCAAAATTTTTTGATAAAATCCACACTTTCAATGTGATAATTTTAGGAAATGGGGCCTTTGGGAGGTGATTAGGTCATGAGGATGGGGAATGAGATTAGTGCCCTTATAAAGGAGACCTGGGAGAGCTCTCTTGCCTTTTTACCAGGTAAGGACACAGCAAAATGATGGTCATCTATGAATCAGGAGGCTAGCCTTCACCAGACACTGAATTTGCCAGTAACTTGATGTTAGAATTTGTGGGTTCTAGAACTGTGAGAAGTATTTCTATTGTTTATGAGCCACCTAGTCTATCGTAATTGTATGGCAGCACAGACTGAAATGGGTACCGGAAGTGAGTTTCTTCTGTAACAAATACCTAAAGGTGAGGAAGCGGTTTTGGAACAGGGTAATGGGTGAGGGCAGAGGAGTTTTGAGGTCTATGTTAGAAAAAGTCTGCATTGCTATGAATAGACCTTTGAGGGCAATTCTGATGAGGGCTCAGAAAGAAAAGAAGAGGGCTATGTATAAAGAAGTTCTCAATCTTGGAGAATACCTAAATAATTATGAACAAAATGCTAGTAGAAATGTAGACAATAAAGGTCATTCTGGTGACAATTCAGATGAAAATATAGAACATTCTATTGGAAACTGGAGGAAAGCTTAACCTTATTATAAAGTGGCAAAGAATATGGCTGAATTGTGTTTGTGTTTGTGTGTTCATATAAGATAGATTTTGAGAGAAATAAAGCAGAATATGTAGCTAAAGAGATTTCAAAGAAAATTATTGAAGGTGCATCTTGGCTCCCCTTGAATGTTTATAGTATTATAAAATGTCAGTGGCAATAAATTACTTAAAGAAGGAATTGTTAAGCAATTCAGAGTCTTTTTGCTTTTACTTATGCTCTGACTGGACTAATCTCATCTTGCTCATCCATAGCCATCTCCTCATTTCTTTCAGTTTCTACAACATATTCTCTTTTCTGGAAGTTTCTAAACAACCTTGTGAAAAATAGCTCACCCTGCTACAGTCTCTATTGCTTTCTGCCATATTGTCCATTTATATTCTTCAAATAATTTACCCCAATTTCTATTCTCTCTTTCATATAATGGATTATATACTTATTGGCTGTTTTTATATCCTTCACATAATTTATCATAGCTTTTGTTATGTCTTTCATTTAATGGATTATATGCTTATTGACTATTTCCCTTAGTTTTAATAAAATTTGTATGGTGGTGAAATATTTTTTTAAATCACTGCATCCTGCATAAAACAGTTATTGACATAAAATCAACATTTAATATGTACTTATAATATTAATTGGTTAATTGATAAATGCTTAATATAAATAATCCCTAATTTGAGCCTGAGATCACATATGACATTGACTTAATATTCCATTGCATGAACAACTGATCGAGAAACGGAAAGAGTTAATCTGGTAGAAAATACACCTTTCGAAAGAATTTAGGATTTTTTTCCCCCTAACAAATGGAAAAAAATCTGCAGTGATATAACAGTAACAGTCATAAAAATTTGCATAATATAAGATTATGTATGAACTTCACATGTTTGGTATAAATTATGGAAAGTATGTTTGAAATTTATAGCCCTTTGATGAAATATCTTTATTTTCCTGTATGTATATTTTTGACATTAAGGGACATTAGTGCAACTCCTGTGGCTAATTTAACACCTGTATATTCCTCTGCTTTTAGACATAAATATACATTTTAAAAGGTTTTCTAATGCATTTGATTTTAAAGTTTGCCACGTTTTATCCCATGAGATTTATTAAAATTCTTCATATCATTTATTCAACAGCAAAAAGCTAATTACTAAATTTCTATGCTTAATTATTTTTATCAGCCTTAAATGCTCTGCATTTTAATCACATTTTTCATTGCTAAATAAATACCATCAAATGCATTAGAAAGTACGATATTTTAAATTTAGTTTAACTTTGATTTTGTAATCAGGGAATTCACTTGAATCTTGTTAACTTTAGAAACTGAAAATTATTTTACTATTATTCCCCTGTTTCCTTAATTACATTTCAATTGCATTTAAGAAAAATGTCTATTAGCTATTTATGAATCAAGAAAAAATGTGCATTACTATAACTAAGTAGAATATTCAGCATCTAAATACACATGTAAATTATGTTGTTTCTTTTCCCTATCTTTATACATATACACTTATAGAAATTTTAATTCAGACAAGGAATTTTAATAACTCTAATATTGTTTTTCAGGCAAAATTTCTCAGATGAAATGTACATATCACAAATGTATGTGATTAATTATAGCATCTTATCATTATCCCATTTTTTTTGTTTTGACACAGAGTCTATCTATCCCTGTTCTAGAGTGTGGTAGTAGCATCATCACAGCTCACTACAACCTCAAACTCCCGGGCTCAAGTGACTCTCCTTCCTTAGCCTCCCGAGTAGCCGGGACTACACCATGCTTGGCTAATTTTTTTTTCTATTTTGTAGAGATGGGGTCTTGCTCTTGCTCATGCTGGTCTCAACTCTTGGTCTGAAGAAATCCTCCCTCCTTAGCCTCCCAGAGTGCTAGGATTACAGGCGTAAGCGACAGCATCAGGCCTCATCATAATATTTTTAATCAACAACAAATTTCTGCATACATTATCCTACTGATCTTCAAAAAACAAAACAAACAAAGCAAAACTGTGAGATATGGTCATATAATTTAAAGGCTTTCCAAATGATATTTCTCAGGCTTGGAGGTGAGTAAAGCAAACCATTTCTCATCACCCAGTAATTTTGTAGTTTTGGAAAAAGTCATAAATATGTTGTTTGATTCCTTGATTCCTTGATCTTTCCAACACGGAAAGACCTTTGTTTCATATATCAGTGGAAGAGACAATTCTGATGCTTAGTTAGGTTAATAAATATACAAAGAACACATTCTATGTATATAAGTGCCACCAAATGATGGATCATATAAAATCAAGGAATTTTTTAAGGATACATGCTTAAATCTATCTATTTTTCATAATAATTGATAATCATTACAGTTATTATATAACATACATGGGTACATGTATATTTACATATATAAATATTTCGTCATTAGTTTGTTATATTTATTTAATATATATATTTAAGGTTTCTACAACTGTTTACTGACTTATTTTAATCACAAGTCTGTACCCAAACATTATCATTTTGTAATCTGGGAATCTATATTTATTCAAATAAATGGTATAAAATTAGTTCAAGCAAAACAGAATTAGATGGCAGAAATATGAGTCTCTGTCTTCACATAAGCAATACTTAACAGCTATCACCACCAAACTTTCAGCTTTAAAAATTTAGCTGTAGGTCTTCCCCTAAAAATTGGCAATATAAACTAGTATCAGAAGAGATCTTGAATGAGGTTTTGCCAATAGTCTATCAAAATATCAGTAATAAATTATATATTATTTAATATAATGATACACACAGAATATATGAAATGATAGAATAGACATAAAAACAATCCATTGCCAGAATCTGAGAAAAATAACTATTGTCTATAAAGATAGTGGAGTTAGATAAAGAAAATAAACAATGATTGATGACTTTCTATGATATATGTGTGTGTGTGTGTGTGTATGTACATATATATGTATATATTTTAAAAGCCACATCCATTTTCAATTAAAAAAAAAGAGAAAAGCAATTTTCCCCCAACATTGGCCCCTAAATGGGGACCCAGGGGATCTAAAAATTGTATATGATCTTCTATTGCAAGGATGTCCTTTTTGGAAGTGCCCAAGATACTATTACATCTACTGAATTAATGTACTCCTGTAATATAACAGTACAAGAACAAAAGGAGAAAATTGATGGGGATATTATTTTGTATATATTTCAACTTGGAGATATGTCTTACAGGTAAATCATCTTAGGTGAAGAAACAACTGTTAGGAGAATGCTGTCTATGGTCATGATATGTTTATGAATGTTGGCTAACAAGGTATTAGTGGAAGGTCAAGTAAAGTTTGTTATTATCATAAACGAATAGTGACATTTTTAGTTAATATGTTCTTAAACACTAGAAACTGGACAAAAAGATTTGAAAGTAGGTGTGCCAAAAAATACAATATGCACCATGAATTTGGATTATAATAGAGCCAAGAGCAAACCACAGCCAGCCTATCAAAATAAGTATGTGTGTTAGCACTTTCACTTAAGGAATAGAAAACCAAAGTACAACTGGGCTTCTATGCACAGGAGAGAGAGTTACGTGACCATAGGGAAATCAGATGAACAGAGGCATTTAAAAGAGAAGGAGAAAGAAGTTTCCAGTTTTATCACATCCCACCATCCAAGTGACCTTCCCCACAGATATATCAGAAAAGGAGGGGAAAAGGTAACAGATTTTATGGAGAATGAGTCAATATTATTAATATATAAAGAATATTCTTAACAACCAGTACCAAACTAGGATAAGTATCTGCAAATCTTTAAGAAAATGAACTATAAATATGTACACATTCATTCTCTAAATGAAATTGATAAAATCATGCCATATGCCAAGATTACTCTTCATACTGAGGATATAGTAATAAGTTAAACAGAGTACCTTACCCTGTAGAGATGGTGGCAGAAGATAAATGAATAATAAATAAATTTAAAGCCAGGTGTTATAAATAAAAATAAAGCAAGATAATATCACAACTTAGCATATAGTTACAGTAATCATGACAGCATGGTATTGGTGAAAGAATAGACATATAAATTGATTGAACGGAATAGAGTCCAGAATTAGATCTACATAAATATAAACTGATAGTTGACAAAGGAGCAAAGGCAATTCAATGGAGAAAGGGTAGTCTTCTCAGCAAATAGTGCTGGAACAACTGGCTATCCACATGAAAAAAAAATCAGAACTAAAAATTAATCTAGATAACAGCCTTTACACTTTTCACATGAGTTAACTCAAAATGGACCTTAGGTGTAAATGTAAAATGAAAGACAACAAAATTTCTTGAAGAAAATATACTAGATTATCTTGGTGACTTTGGGTTTGGCAATGAGTTTTAGATACAAGATCAAATTTATAATTCATATAAGAAAAAATGATAAGATGGACTTTATTAAAATTAAAACTTCTGCCCTGTGAAAAACTATTAAGAAAATGGAATGACAAAGCAAACACTGGAAGAAAATATTTGTAACAGATGTCTGATAAAGGGCTATTATCTAAAATATACAGAAACTATTTAAATTTCAATAATAAGAAGATAAAAAAAAAACCCACAATTCAACGAAAAGTCTGAAAAACACCTAACCAAAGAAAATATACATATGACAAATAACCTTACAAAAAATGCTCAAAATCATTTGCAATTAGTAAATTGCAAATTAAAACAAGATGCTATGGCATAGCTCTCAGAATGGCTAAAATCAAAAATTGAGAATTTCAAATGCTGACATGCCTTTGGAACAATAGTAACTCTTTCACTGCTGATTAGATTACAAAATGGTACAGCCCCTTTGGAAAACTATACGGAAGCTTTATTATAAGGCTAAACATGAGAATCACACCCCTAAGTACATACGCAATCATTTGAAACATAATATCCACACAAAAACCTGCACATTACTGCTTATAGAACCCTTATTTATAATCTTAAAAAAAAAACTGGGGAAAAATACGAGATGCTCTTTAATAGGTGAATATATAGACAAATTGTGGTATATCATATAATTGGACATTACTCAGTAATAAAAGAATGAGCTACCAACTTGCAAAAATATATGAGGAAACTTAAATATAACATGCTAAGTCAGAGAAAAGGCTACATGCTGAATGATTTAAATTATAGGACATTCTGAAATAGGCAGAATTATGGAGACAGTGAAAGACCAGTGATTGCCAATGGTTTGGGAGGAAGACAGGAAGGATGAATAGGCGAAGCACAGGAAACGTTTTGGGTATCGAAACTATTCTGTATGATACTGCAGTGTGGATCCATGACATTATGCACTATCAAAACCCATAACACTTTACATAAAGGTTTACAGAGAGTGAAGGAAGTGGAGCCTGGAAGGACGGCTTCAGCAAAGAAGGCAGACTGTGATGAATGAACCTAATTGTATTTCAAATTGATGAAGCATCCTCAAAGAAGTGGGCAGGAGGGAAAGGTGCTGACTTACGTCGCTTTGGAAATGAGTGGAGTTTTAAAATATAAACGGAAAAAAATGCACATGCACATTGTACTCTAGTTAATAAAGTTGTTTTTCACAAGGGTGTGGGTTGACAATTCTAATGCCACTTTATTTGTATACTGGAATTTAAAAATTAAGTAAATAGATGGTTAAGGTTGGGAGTCAAGATTCTTGCTCATTTTGTTGGAATTTACAGATAAGCAAGAGAAAGAGGTTAGCATGATCCACGTGGTAATAAGTAAGAGTTGGAGACATTAGTGTAAACTTATGTATTTTAATAATAGAGATATAGGGAGGTACATTTTGAAATATTTATAAGTCTGTGTATGTACGCAAGTTAGTATACACACACATATATTTACTCTGTCAGCTGAGATGGCCTAGAAGCAATGCCACCACTAAAGAACCCATTTACAACCCAGATCTTGGTTTCTAATACCATTTTCTAATAAAAAGAATCACTATCTTTGGAGAAATGGCTGATTCTAAAATTAGAGCAGGAAATATATAAGATGAAGCTGGAATATTTTGTAGTGACAGAAATTATAGTAGTGCTTAAAAAGCTCTCTCTCTCTCTCTCAACAAAACAAAGCCACTACGTTGATGAGGGTATGTTAAAGGGACACAGGATGAAAGAACTCCCAATGGCCAATGCTGGAATAAATTGGGCAACAGAATGAATAAGGAAGCATTGTAGTATATAACCCAATGGGTAAAATAAATACAGGTTGGGTATCCCTTACTCGAAATGCTTGGGACCAGAAGTGTTTCAGATTCTGAATCGTTCAGATTTGGGAATGTTTGCATTATACTTCCCAGAGAGCATCCCAAATCTGAAAATCCCAATTCCAAAATGTTCCAATGAACATTTCCTTTGAACGTTACTCAATAATAAAAAAATTTGGATTTTGGAGCATTTTAGATATCAAATTTTCAAATTTTGGATACTCAACCTATATCTGCAATTTCATACTGGTACACATAAATGATTGAATCAATGGATAATTGAGGGAGAAAAGTCTTTCTTAAAAATGAATTCCAAATAATTTATATAGGTACTCTACCCTAAAAGAGGAAAAGGATAAATTCTTACTTCTTAACTGTGGGTTGTACAAAGTAACTTCCTTCCAGAAATGATAATATGGAAATTGGGAGAAACAAGTAACTTTCCACTGGAGAAAACTGATAAACACTACCTCAGCCAGGCAACCAAGGCTAATATCAACATAAGAAAACAGGTATAACAAGTGCTGTCATTATGAAATGTTGAAAATGGTGCTATGGTCTTCCTTCCATAGTTCTAGTCTAATCAAAGAAAGACAAAAAACAAATTCCAGTAGAGGGGCATCCTCCAAAATACCTAGCCAATACTCCTTAAACCTGTCAAGGGGTCATTGAAAACAGGAAAAGTCAGAAAATGTCCTTGTCAAATGAATCCCAAGAAGACATGACTAATAAATGAAATGTGGTGCCATTGATGAAATCCTGCAGAGATAAAAATATACTAAATATAATCTAAATATATCTGAATAATCTATGGAGTTTAGTTAATAAAATTTATCAATATTGACTCATTAATTGTAAAACTGCACTACATTAATAAAAGATATTTATAATAAGTAAAACTATTTGAAGGGTGAATTGGAGTATATGTACTATCATCTCAGTTTTTCTATAAATCTAAAATTGTTTTTAAAAATTAAGTCTATTTAAGAAAAATAAAGCAAGTTCAATGGAGGCAGGATAAATTATATGTGCAGGAAGGTACCATTGTTTTTGATTTTGTGTTCAAAGAGGGTCTCTCTGTTATGTTGACATTTGAACAGAAAGATTAAGGGAGATAGGGAGTGAGCCATGAAGATTTCAATGGGAACAGCATTCCCAAAAAGGGACCAGCAAATGCTGGGGAAGAAAGTTTGTTTAGGGAAGAAGCCTTCAAGAACAGAAAGGACAACTGTATACCTACAGCTGAACGAACAAGGGAAAATTTATAGACCTTGAACTCAAAGATGCAGTAGGCTTTCTGACTCTTGAGAGCCATAAATTATTTTAACCTTCACAGTATCTAAATCACATGAGGATTTGTGGCAGAGAAGGCTCATGATACAACTTAAATGTTAAGTGGGTAACTCTGGCTGTTACATGGAAAATAGACTTTAGCAGATATGAAAGAAGGCAGAGAAAAAAATGAGAAGGCAATTGAAATATCCTGGTTAAAAAAAGAAAAAGAAAGATCATTGAGATTTAAATTAATAGAAGTGGAGGTGTTAGGAATGAATCCAAGGCTTTGGCCGGAACAACATACTAGAGCTGTCATTTACTAATAAGAGACACAGGAGGAGTTCAGATTGTGTGTGGGAGGAGAAAGCCAAAGTTTTAATTTTGAACATGTTAAGATCAATATGCCCTATTTAACAGTCAACTGGATACAATCACTGAAATATGCATTTAATATCCAAGTGGAGAAAATCAAACAAATAAGAATTTGGATAATTGAGTCTAGAATTTACAGGAGTTGTCAGGACTGGACTTACAATATTGAGATTCAGTAGTATATTCTATAGTTATTAAAGATATGGGAGGGATTGCAATTATGCACTAAATAAAAAACAATAATACAATTTTAATTTTAATGGAAGGCAAGAAAATACAAATTTTAAAATTAAAGTTTTGAGATCACAAAATTTGGTATTCAACACGTTTCCACTAAAATGTTAAAAAAAACAAGGACAAACAAAGACAACATTTCATGCTATTAAGTGAGTGATTAGATGAGCATAGTTCTTGGTATAAAGAGAGAAACTAAAACAATTCTTTAATTATTATTAACAGTCACAGTAAAATACTTTAAATTTTTCTTCAAAGTAATTTAGTAAAATACATCAAAGGTCTTAAAATTGTAGTATTTTACTAAGTAACTCAATTTCTAGAGAGATTCTTAAGAAATCAGTCATTTGAAAAAGAGGTTGTGATAGAAACACATTTATTAAACTGTTATTTACTATTAGATTTACCAGAAATTTTGTTTAGTCCTTCAGATCCATTCTCAAGTCTTCTTCACTCTGCTCAGTGCTGCTGGGGATGAACCTCCAAGAAGAGCTGAATCCCTGCACTCCCTAGTCCTGGGTTGGGTTTAGCCGGTGTGAAGTGTAGGGAGGAGATCAAGGTTAGGAGGAGGGGAGGTCTATTTTCCTCCACGCAGCACCTCTAAGAGTTGGCTACTCTTTTCTACAATGAGCCACACAGCTCCTTTCAGATGGTACTCTGCTAAAATGATAGGAGGCTGTTTCTGGAGTAGTGTCTGTTCCCATCCTGTGATCCTTCAGACCCAGGATGGGTAATGGGCTCATGCTGTTGTAAATTCCTGCCACCGTACCACCCTCGTTAGTTCCCTCAACCCTGCCCACATCCTCTAGTAAACCCATCCTAATGATTGCATTTGGGTATATCAGCTGTTTTATGAAAGCACCCTGACAGACACATTGGGGAAAAGTTGGAAAGGAACTCAATGTCTCAGAGTAGGGGAAGGCTAAATACATCACACCACTTCCATGGAATAGAGCATCATACCATGAAGTCATCCAAAAAATCTATGTAGTTATTCTTTCACCAAATATATATGAAGTGCCTACTGCTTTTCTTGGAATTTTTGTAAGTGAACAAAACAGCAGACTCCTGAGGAGTTTACATTCTAGGAACGCAGCCTACATATGTAACAACAGTTTTGACACATCCCCAAATAGAATACTGCCATTTGAAGTCATTGACTCGATAATATTGAATCTACTGGGAAAAATGAAAGAGAAACTTTAATTTATATACCAAGTTTTTAATGAGTGCAGAAATCTATAAATGAATTTTCAGCCTATGGTTTCATGTCAGTTTCCAGTATCAGAAATGAAAATCCGAGTTTGTCAGATGTAAGTTAATGAGTGCCTCACAGAAGCCAGCCTACATTACATACTTTACATTTAAGAAAATACCCATGGTGTTAAAGAATGTCTGTATTAAAACCGTATTAGATTTTATAGAGCTTCTTTCTTGAGTTATCTAGAGAAAGCAGTATTTTGGACCAATCCGTTGGCCAGCTTGTCTGTGGGTAGGGAGGGGAGAATGGGAATGGGCAGGTAGGCAGGTAGGGTGTGTGTGGCAATATTGCAGGGAGAAAGGGAAATTAAATAGTTATGAAAGGGCAAATTATAAAACATATGTAAGCATTTATAATAATTTCCACAGTAGAGATATAGATGACCATCAATATAGTATTTAAGAGGTTACTATGAATTGTAAAGAAAAATTTCAACTTCCGTTTTAATGAAACTTTTTGTCAGTCTGGTGAAAGAATGATATTTTAGAGCACAAATTAAGACATATAATGCATACTTATTTTATATATTACATAAGAAACTGATTGCATTAAAATATAGCTATGAAAATATTTTAAAAGGTTGTGGTAAAATAATATATGTGCTTCTAATTAATGTGATGAATAACAAGATACAACAGCAGATCTGATCACTACCAAAATTTCAAAGAAGGAATAAAATATAGGTTATTTAGTATGATATTTATTTTCGACTAATGATAAAGTCACAGCTGCTTATACTACTGTGGATCAGTACCCATAATCATAATTGAGGTGTATAATAAATTTCAATTAGTGATTAGGACAAATATTGATGTAATGGTTTTCAGTTTAAATTATGGATTCCATGTTAAGAATTCTTAGAACAACTTTCAGAAGAAAAGGGAACTTACATTTTGAAAATTATGTAATTTTACATAGATATAGATGCGGAACAGAAGAATGTAATGAACAGTAAACCTGGAGTGAGGAAATATGGATTAATATTATGAGTTTGTCACACTCTTAATGAGTTTACATGAATTTACTAACTAGGTTTTATTTTCATTATATCTAGCATGGGAATCATAAACTTACATCATAAGGAGAAAAAATGACCTAATAACACCATGTATACAAAAAGAACCTGAAATATAATAGATCCATAATATATAATCACAGTTTTCCTTTTTTAAAAAACTAAAACTATGGATTAGGCCATGATATAATTATATTCTGCTGAGGGGCAATAAAACAATGTGCATTTACCTAGGAAACTATAAATGAAATTTGAAAAGGTCATTGTAAACTATTGCATTTACCGTTTTAAAGACCTAAGCGCATTCACAGTTTAGAGTTAGCGTTAATATGATTACATAGCAGATGCCGTGGTGCTCCCTGCAGATCTCATTTACCAAGTCAGTACACAAACTTGAAGACCCAGACTTTTACAGCTCATTGTTTGTAATACCATTTCAAACAATTGTTTGTTCAACCTTTGCCAAGGCAGGAAAAGAATAACTTTGCAACTGGCATTCGATCTTGCAGCACCTCCACCCAGAATTGATACATATGAATTCCACCGACCTTTCTTTTCTTTTCTTTTTTAATTATTTCAGAATATTACAGGGGTACAAATGTTTTGGTTACATAAATTGCTTTTGTACCATTTGAGTCAGAAGTTAGAAATATTTGGTGAATAACATGATGATCATTATGACTTACCCTCTGGTTACCAAATGTGAGGCTGATTCTTCCTCTTGGAGAAAAATACTCAAGAAAGGCAACTCACAAGTCACACCCAGGCTTGTCATTAATTTAGGTTGAGCGGTTTGATAGTTTGTACATTGAGCCAATATGTGTTCGGGTGGAGGGAGTCAGAGGGTGAGGAGGAGAGATAAGTAGTAGTAGTATCTACATCTGGTCTAGAGGAAGCTTCTCCTGACCAAGACAGCCATGAATTAAAAGGTATCCTATGTGCTCCCCCCACATACAATAAACAGTGGTGACACAAGGGAAGTAGAAGCACAATAAATGCCTCTCTTCTAAAAGGAAAAAAAAGGGAGACACGTGGCCACCAATGGAAGTTTGAAATCCTGTTGCAGGTTCTCCTGCTTCCTGAGAGAGGCTTTCCCATCTACTGTTCTGTGTGGGCCTTCACCTTCTGCAATTCTTTTCTTTTCATTAACCTCATTGGCCACCACTAAAGAAGGCAGTGGATGACATACTCCTTGAGACTTTGGAGATTTCTCAGCCAAATTACCAGCTGTGCAAGTTGATGACTCCAGGATCACTTCAACCAGAATTTTTTTGTCTGGGCTGATGGTTTCTCCGGCAGGACAGTCCTTCTTAAATGCCATACCTATCTGTTTGACTCCAGTCAGTTTCATGTGTCAAGAGACATGCCACAGAGACAGTATTTTTTTAAACATGCTTCCTATATATTCTACATTTGTTTGTTTTCTTACTCCAGCTGCTTAAGTCTTGCCGTGACTACTTAAATTATGAGTTCCTTGGGCTTATTGAGCTTTATTGGGTGAGGCACAGCTTTAACATGAGGCATTTTGTCCAATTAAAAGGATTTACTGGGAACTGAACCCTTAACGGGGTCCTTAATCTTACTTATACAATCATTCAGAAGTTTAAAAATAGGTGTCACTACCATTCCCTTGATTTATGCTTACTATGAGACTACAATCACCCATTTTCACACTAAAGTATTCTTTTCTAAAATTTTGCTAAAAGAAGACACATTAGATCTATCCTCTTAACAAATTTTTGTTAAGTGTACCATATATTATTGTTAACTATAAGTAAAATGCTGTACAGCAGATCTCTAGGACTTTTGCATCTTACATACTGAAACTTCACACTCACTGAACTTTATGCTCACTGAACAGTCAAAGGCAACCACCATTCTGCTTCTATGATTTCAGCTGCTTTAGATAGCACATAAGTGGAATCGCACTGTATTTGTCCCTGTGCTAAATGAAATTAGCCAGTGGCATACAGAGGTAGGTTCTTATTTCTATCTTTTAGCAAGCAGTGTCAGAAAAGTTGCCTCTTTCACAGTCTTTCATACATGCCCCGTCTCCATCCTCTTGCATTCTTGCCAGCAATCTGGCAAAAGACTCTCTGAATTTATCCCTTTCTTGAAAATACAGTACATTGACAATACAGTCATAGTAACAAACATATCCTAGTAATATGCTTTTTTACCACATTTTCCCCTATGGCTACCAGTTCATTGAGTGCAGGTTCTGCCTTCCAAGTTATCAAAAGTGACAGTTTTGCCAAATGTTACAGCCTTGCAGAGATGGATCTCTGTCTTTTGAGACTCTCATAAGGCTTTTTTCACCACTGGATGGCCGGTCCTTAAACCAATGCTACAGGCTTTTATTTTTTTAATTTCTTTTAAGATAGCATACATTTCTATTAAATATTTATACAACAGTTGCAATGGGCTGAGTTATGCTGTGGGAACAGACAATTCTCAAAATCACAGTGGCTTTAAAAGCAAACATGTATTCTTGCCTAGGCTATATTATCACTGTGGCTTTCCTGGGAGCCTGTGATAAATTTTATCATCAAGAATTCAAGGTGAGGAAAGTTCCACCACCATATTCCCATGATTGCCAAGAAAAGAGAGGGCACATGGAGAATCCCATAGCCAATAAGCCACACACAGAGAAGAAACACACTCACTGAGACTCACATTTCAAAGGACAAAGAGAATCCCATGGTTATGTCTGAATTCAGAAGTGGAGGAGAAGGGAAATCAAGTCTTAGGACAAGGGTAGGTGAGAGAAAGCCAGAAATACTTGGTCAACAGTTCTGAAGATTGCTTCACTAGAATATAAAAGTGTTTGTTATAGGTTGAATTGTGTTCCCCTTCCAAAAGATAAAAAATACTTCTTAAGTTCCAAACCCTAGCAAATGTGAGTATGACTTTATTTGGAAATAGGGTCTTTGAAGATACGATCAAGTTAATATGAGGTCTTCCTGAAGCAGGATGAGCCCTAAGCACGTATTTTACTGGTGTCCTCTAAAGAAGAGAAGAGACACAGAAACAGACACAGAGGGAAGGTGACCACACAAAGAAGGAAGCAGAGGTTGTGCCACAAGCCAAACTACCAAAGGCCTGAAGAAACAAAAATGCTTCACTACAATTTTGGGAGGGAGTATGGACTTCCCAACATCTGGATTTCAGATTTAAGACTCTCAAAGTGCGAGAGAACACATTTGTTATTTTAAGCTACCCGGTTTGTCATACTTAGTTATGACACCCCTAGGAAACATAACGGTGTTAGTTAAATGTTAATATATATTATCCATCTATAATATCTCCTTGACTTTGCCAGGTATAGGTCAGATATTAAAGACAGAGAGTTAATGCAAATAGTTTTTAAGGTCTATTTGGAAATACTTGGAAGTGATCCAGAAAGCTGTGGTACTCACTAGTAATAAAACTTTTAGCAATATACTAATCTCTTTCTTTACCTCAGTTTCTTATTTTTTCCCTAATTTATAAAATTGGAATAGTTATAATAATAATAAAACATAATATTGCTGCTAATTTTCTTAAAAGGTTTAGAAAAGTGCACAATTAAATTACTTATGGCTCTCTTTTCCACATTGTGATTCAAAAACAGAATAGGAATCTCCCTAAACTATGCACAGATATCCCTTGGTATCCACAAGGAGTCGGTTCCAATACACACTTGGATACTCAAATTGGCAGATGCTCAAGTCCTTTGTATATAATGGAGTTGTATTTGCATATAATCTATGCACATCCTCCAGTATACTTTAAATCATCTTTTGATTACTTATAGTAACTACTAATACAATGTAAATGCTTTGTAAATATTTTTGTTATTCATATTATTGCATTTTAAAAATATTTTCACTTCATATTTGGCTAAATCTTCAGATGTGGGTCATGAATAATTTCATTAGGATTTTGTCTAAATAAGCTATAATTATGTTTAAAACAAATATATACAAATTTCCCTTTTATTCAGGCTATATGTATGAAAACACTAGCAAAATTCTATGTATGTTCTTGAGCTGTGCTGTCAAAGAAATTCTATCAGATCGATAATAAAGATTTCTTGGAACTAATGCCAACTTAAATATTACTATACCAATCACCATGGTAATATTTTCAATTAGCCTCCAGCACAACATGTGCCTAGTGTACCATTTGGCAACTTCATAATGGATGTACAGATTATTTAATTGTACCAGCCAAATAAAATCTAAACAGACCAAAAAAAAAAAAAATCAAACAAGAAACAACCAATAAACTATCCCTAGGTTTCAAAATTGTAAAAATATTCTTACTAAATTTCGAAAATAGTTTAGTGTAAGAATACGTTAGCATGCTTCCCTTTGCCAATCACCTATTAGAACACAGTACAGCTACAAGGAGTGTGTCCTTAATAGCTCGATGGCAAACATAGATATTAAAAATCCAGCATTTATTTCAGCAGGAAAGTTCATCTGAAAATTAACACACTCCTATATGATGTGTGAACCATTATTATTAAAATCTGTGGGAGGGCAAAAGAAAAAAGGAGACGATAATAATGGTCATTTATTGCTGTTATAATTAACATTTATTAAGCATGAGCCAGGCATTGTCTTAAGTGCCTCACAGTTTGTGGTAGTCATTTGTTTGCTAAAAAATTAATTGCAAGGCCATTAGATTGAGGCAGCTCCAGCAACCTGGATCCCTCCCTGAGAAAACCAAAATCTAACTTAATGTAAATGGTCATATTATAGGAAAATGAAATTTAAGCTTAAACAGTCAGAAACTGCCAACCAACCTTTCCTTATGAATGATAAGGCTACTGTTCCACTTTAGCCAATCACATATTTTCTTTGTCTGATTTCCACCAATACCTTATGAAAGTTTTCCCCTCACAACCCCTTGGTAGTGCCCAACTGCATGAGCTTTGGTGCTGCCTGATCCACAAATCACTGCTCAAATAAACTCTTTAGTAACTAAGCTTATCTTTTAACATGCTTTATTCACAAACGACCCCATGTTTCCCTCTTTCCAGCACATAGGATTGTGCTTCACTAGGATCTTGAGGTTTTATGTGGCTATTTGGCTATTGAATTTTGAGTGGATGTGATATGTTATTTCTGGGAGGAAGGTATACGAACTGCTCATGATCTTGCCACTGTGTTTCCCTTTGCCATGCCAAATAGCAAGACTTTCTAGGCTAGGTTACAAAGTGAAGACAAAAGGGAACCACCCCGACATCACTACCAGCAGACTTGTGGTGAAGATATATTTTGAGAGAAAAAGACACTTTTTGTTTGTTTTAAGCTCACTGAGACTTCAAGGCTGTGTACGACCATTGCAACTGTAGTCCTTTACTACTGACACATATCTAAAATTATATAACAGCCCCAAAGTCTGCTTGATGAAGATGCTATTATTCTTATTTCATATACACATTGCAAATGAAAGTTCACAGCAATTAAATATCTTGCTTGAGATAACACACGTAGATGGTGAAGGAGAAAACAAAAATCAGCTTCGAGAACTGTCTGGTACTGGTCTGGCAACTAAGACCAAGACTCTGGTTTCTCCTGCTGAACACAAACAATTTAACAGAATATCATCATTGGCTGAGTTCACCCAACAGCTGTGATTGAACAAGATAAAAGCCAGGGCACTGGCACCTCAAACGTGATTAAATATCTTTGAGTCCTGGTTATTGCTTTTTTTATCAATGACAACTTCAAATTTGTTTTTCTAACTTTCTAAATAGAAATTAACATCTGTCTATGGAATTACTCCTATTTTCTGATAGTACCCAATCAAGTACTGATTTTTCTAAGCACTCCTCAAATATCCCTGACATATTCCCAGACTCTCTAATAAACCTATCCTAATCTCCTCTGACCAAAGATCTCCAGTCTTCCAATGATGGGCAGTACGCCTTGCTTTAGGAAGACACTGCACCTAATTTTGTTTGACTACAGCTGTGCTCCTGAATATTTTGGGCGTGAGACTTTTTCAGTGGTAGTTGAGATTTATACTCATGGAGACTGTCTCTACTATCCACAATGTAACCATTATGTTATAATCCAAATAAAGTAGTATGAGTTTGGAGAATTAATAAGATGATTATCACAGGTGATTTCCTTTTTAAAACTTATCTATGATAGACATTTTTTTATGGAACAAATCAAGGAATCTGATGAAAACCTAAGACAATGTAGTAAGATTAGCACCCATTTGATATTAGGGGCCATATATATATATACCAAATATATACACCATATATATGCACACACACACACATCTCCCCCAGATATAGACATACACAAAATAGGTGTAAATATATACATACAGATTTATAAGGAACAATTTTAAGGAATAAATCATGCAGAGAGTTGAACCAATTATACTCCCAGTTCGTAGACTGTGATTATCATTGGTTCATCCAAGAAACTTCTCTTGTTTCACTGTTTTATTTTTATCCTTATTTGCCACTCTCAACCTGTCAATTCCCTTAAAGGTTTTTAATAAATTATAAAAGCGTATTACAATAAAAATCAGTTATCCTTATCACATCCTCAAAGTTTAAAGTAGAATTGTGATCTGGTTTTGTATGAGGAATATGGACGAGAGTTAAAGTTACTCAATGTGTTCAGTTGCGATTTTTAAGACCGGGCTGCAATGGAACACATAACTGCAATGAAATTTCACAATTTGAACATGTTATCTTTCACTTTACACATATTGCATCTGATTGGATTCCATTTCTAAAGCACTATAAAGTTAAAAATGCTTAAATTTTAATTAGAATTACAGAATAACTAAAGAGATTAATAGAGGACTTCAACATTGCTCATATAGACCCACTGAATTCTAAAGGGAGGGTATTATTTTTCCTTTAAATAATCATGCTCTCACTATTGATCTTTGTTAGGACATCTTTTGCTGTAGTTAGAAGAGGAAATCTGAAAAGGAAAAATACATCAGTGCTAATTTCCTAAAACAGGCCTTATTCATTATTTCCAGGTCTTATTGCAAAAAAACAGGCCTTATTGAAATTTGTTATATCTCTTGCCATGGGTACTTCTCTGCAGGAAACTCATTTAACCGCACCACTTAATAAGAGCAGTTCACTTTTTCATTTTTTCCCTATGTATTTACCAAAGCAACATTTGTTTGCTGCTTAAACAACATCATTAAGTATTAGAAATATGAAATATTAAAATGAAATATATTTACCAGAGCCAAAAAAAGCATCTTCAAATGTTTGCCTCTTAGGAAGCTTCCTATTACTAAAGATAAACTCTATAATATATGTTCCGGTTTCTTCAACATTAATAGTGATTCCCAGAATTATTTAATGCGTGTTTCTATTGCATAATGTTATAATCATGTACTCTGCCAAACACTTGACACAGATGCTTTTGCAAATGAACGTCACTACTTTTCCCAGCTATCTTTTCTAATAGAATTCTGCCTATTAAGCATATAAGGGTCACCTATGTCAACAGTGCTACTCAGAACATTCACTATGCCATTATCTCCTGATAACAACTTAGTGCAAAATCACTTTGGTTGATGATTTTGTCATTCTAATCTAATGAGACACCAGCAGTCATCATCAGAACTGATGTGGGTAAACAGAAAGAGGGGCTGCATAAGCAAAGACAAATTCAAAGTGTACTGACATCTTATATAATTTTTATAGTGATATCATCTTTTCTTTAGCATTTCTACATGCTTCAGTATGAAAAATCACGAAGTCTGAACAGCTTGCTTTCTCCTTAATTATAACTATCCTCACAGATTAATACTGCAATTCTCAATAAATCTTTAACAAGTAGTGCCAGCATGTGAGTACCTACTATTAATAAACCTTATCTTAGATTTTTCCAGAAAACTGATGTAATGTCAAGTATGGGTTTTGGACACACATTCAAAAGCCATTCCTACCACACAATGATAAAATTACCAGGCTGTCCTTGGTTGGATAGAGGCAGGAAGGTGATTGTTGTTTGATGAAAAAATACATTATTCATCACAAAATGCCATAATGTGAACACAAACAATTATAAGATTTATATACAAAAATTTTAATTACTGTACATATTAGAGTGTGCCATCTATTCAGGAAGGGAAACCATTTTGTCAATATACTTAAAACTGCATATACTATCCATCTCCTAAGAATCTGTATTTAAGGTTTAGATATTTGTGAACTTTGAGTTTTTCAAATGTTGCATTTGAGAGTCTGAGAATTTGGTTCTATTCATTTTTGGAGGGAGTTTAGCATGCATGGCCACATAATTTTCTCTTAAAGTAGTAGTTTTAAATCTAGAAGTAATTTAAAACCAATGTGGGAATTATCCCTGAAATAAAATTCTATCTTCAACTAATTGTTAAAAATACTTTGAAGAGTCAAAAACATGGGACATATCCTTTTTATTTATGAAATTTTGTTGAGATGGAGAGAATATTAAAGAAGCTGATAGAAAGATTCAAAGAACACATTGTTTCTTGATCCACAGAAAAGAAAGGCATATCTTTGTTCAATTAATATTACATTCTGATAGTTTTCTAAACTGTTATATTCATATCACTTGGATTTCTGGGATACAGAATGTTATCAACTTCTGTCATTTTTTTAATTCTCTCTTTGTCTCCTCTTCTCCAATAGCAAAAAGTTTAATGACTGTAGAAACTCGTCACTTGAAACTGTTCATATTTTCTTTCTATTCTTCCTCACTCTGATTTTTCATCAATTTCTGTCACACGTATGTCAAAGTACTTTTCAAAAAATACTGTATCTTTCTTGTATTGCCTTTACCATAAGAGAGACATGCTTTTCTGGTACATTTCTTTGAGGCTTATGTATGAACATATATGGAAAACTATTACGGGTCCCTTATGTAAAGGAAGAAATTGAGACTCAGAAAGATCAGGTTACTCCTCTATGATAAGACTGGATTGGAATATTAAAGCAGATAAACTCTTTCTAGAGCATGTACTTGTAAACTTGGATCCATATTGCTTAAACTAGGCTTTGGGGCTACCACCCAAATCAAGTTCAAATCCCTCTGTTCCTTTATCAGAGTTCCTTTAACTAATCTCATGCGGCATTTCCAATCTCAGATCCCATAGTTCCTAACGTGCATCCTCTATTCTCATTAAGGTGCTTGTGTGCGTGTTTGTGTGTGTGTGTGTGTGTGTGTGTGTGTGTGTGTGTATGTGAGAGAGAGAGAGAGAGACAGAGAGAGACAGAGAGACAGAGAGAGAGAAATAATTGAGGTGATTGAGAGACTCATTCTTATGTCTGTTGTTGTCCTTTATTTTCCTAACACCGCAAATACCCTTGTGTTTTCCTTTAATTATTTAAATCAGCCGTCTGCAACTGCAGAAATGCCCCCAAGGGGTTTTTGGAAAATTAGTTCAAAGGGATTACTTTTCCGTTTTTACAATGCGTATGTCCACCAATAATATTTCTGGAGCAAGCACCAGGGATGTTAAATGCTCTGCAGAGTTCAGGGCGGCCTCAGATGTTAATGTCTTTTCTCGTGTCCCACAATCATGTAGTACAGAACCTGCTCACAGTGTAACTGAGCCTATCACCTAGCGTAGTTTTCTTTTTTTAAAAAAAATTAATATTTTCACATATGGTTATATTTATTTTGTAATCAAGTTTAACATAGAATATGTTGGATTTTCCAATAACCTTACAAATCAAGGGAAGACAAAAGTTTATTTTGTGTAGAAATTTACCAACAGGTGTTTCATAAACTTTGGTAAACTAAACAATGGAAAGTCAATCAAAGTGATTTAGGCTACTATTTAATTATGGAAAGAGCTGAAGAAATTTGGCTTTCATGTATCATACTTAGAATTTTCCTCAGATATATATCATCTTGATTTAAATACACACACATATACATATAAAATTATTTTTATGTCTACCCAAAATTCAGAGAGAAAAAAATGGTACATAGTATTTCTGACCCATAAGTAGTTATGATTACTGACAAAATGTTATGTTATTAACAAAATGAATACTGCTTGTTTTTAAGATTCTGCTATTAGTAGGTTCACTTTGTTTTTATGGAAAGCTCTTTTTGTTCTTCGGGAGCCCTTCAAACGATGTAGATATACTTTATGTAATGTAATGACAATATTTAATTAAAAATCAATTATTTAAAACTGTTGTTTATTTACAAAATAAATGTTAAGCAAATAAACTTCAATTGCAAAAAAGTAAATAAAAATATATCTCTTCATTTATACTTTCAGATACTTTTAAAAATAGCTCAATTTCTCCTTACTTCTGGAAAGCCACAGTCTTTTCAATTACAGTTTATTTACCTAAATGACATTTACTGCTGTTAAATATTAAACATTTTAATGTTATAATTAGTTACTGCAAAAAACATAAAAACTTATAACCAAATATGACAATTTTCTTTGTAGGAGCTTGGATTATTTTAGTGTTAGTATTAAATTATTTTGTGATACTATTATACGGTAAGATACATTTTATATAACATATGTTTAAGTTTTTATTATATATATTTTCCATATTTATTTTATATATAATAAAATATATATGAAATATTTTTATAGACAGATACATATTTCTAAGAGAATTGCACAAATTTCTTGTTTTAAACATCCTGATCTATTATTTTTTATATCATTACTGAAATAACTGAGGAAAATAGTTAAGAACATTTAAAATAAGAATTCATCAAATATATAATATCTGGTGTTCCATACTTTTCAAAGTCTTTTTTGGTTATTAAATATTTTAAGAATAACTAGTACATAGCTTATGGGATAATTGAGCTCAAAAATTTTATTTGGAGAAATAGTATTTATAGATTCTCATACAATTGGGTATCTATTAATTCATTTTTAATAATATGTATTAAAACACTTGTACTGAAATACATCCTTAACTTTAAAATTAAGTATATGATTTCTGAGCATTCAACTAGTAAAGCTATTTCCAGATGTTGATTTGGCTTATTTTCACTTGAAAAATGATTCAAATGATAATTTTTACAGAGTTTAATAATGAAACAAATATGGACTCAAATATTATAAAATACCAGTAGGAATGAAGACATTTTAGGGCAGTTTCTCCTATTTTCTTATTGCAATCTGGGACATCCAAAAGAGGGAGCTAAAGTATTGTGCTAAGTAGCTAGGTTTTATGAATGTGAAGTTTTGGAGCAGTTTCTCATATGAATTGCACACTGTGTTTAGACGCACCTTTAACTGGGTTTTATGTTGACTTATTAATGTTGGCATATTAATGGACAATACCTAACTTATGGTCCTAAAATTGTATATTTCCCCAAAAGAGAATTCTATTTTCTTTAACCATCAGAAAATTATGAAAATGAATTAGAAAAGTTGGAAGGAAAATCAACTAAAATTTCTTTTTAATGTTGAGTCTTATAAAGGATGGGGAGGAATCACATAAGATTCAGGTAAATTGGGTTCAGTGATTTTTTTCTCTATACTTATATAAATAGGGTATATATATATATGTGTGTGTGTGTATATATATATATATATATATATATATATATATATTAAGGTTGTTTTCATGTACATGAAAGCCCTTAAAAGTAGTTTAGAACATGATACATATATGAGACACAGACCAAGAATATATAGGAATTTATATAACTTCAGCAATATCTTTGACAAAGAGGACCTTTATGCTGATTATTAATATATGTGGTTTATCCAACATAGCTGCTACCCATGTTCCCACAGTGTCAGGCAAGTTACCATTATAAATAAAGTTTCATTGCAAAGAAAAAGAATCTGTAGTCCTGTACTGCAAAATGGTATTTTACAATGGGACTGATTTAATTAGTGAATAGATTAATTTCCTTCTTCTGAACATCAGCAAAAAATCTTTAACTCCAGAAGGAAATCACAAGGAGAGGAGATAATTTACCTATAAATAATTAATTTTCATGTAAATAGACTGTGAAAACAAATGTTTAATTGACTATCAGATACTGCTATTGTTAAACATTTCCTCAAGATACTGCATTGAAACAGAGGGTGCTGCTCTTTTGTGATTTGGAGGAGCTTATCTTACACACTCATACTTTTCTTGTTACTTCCATAACATTATAGATAAAACATGGTTAAGAATAGTAATTTCTTTTAGTTTGATTTTTTAATTGATAAAGATTGTGTGTATTTATTGTATATAACAATTTTTTTTTATTTCAGGATATTATGGGGGTACAAACATTTTGGTTACATGTTATAACCTTGCCACACCCAAACCATGATTTGAGGCGTACCCTTTCCTTCCTACAATGCTCCCCGTGTCCATTTGTTTTAATTAGTGGCTCTAGTATCTGAAGTGCCTAAGAGAAGTTTTTTGTTTGTTTGGTTGTTTTTAATTCAGGATGTTATGGGGGTATAAACATTTTGGTTACATGTAATGTGTTTGCCTGGCCCAAGCTGGGGCTGCAAGCTGTGTCCCTCCCCCATACAGTGCGTTCTGCTTCCATTAGTTGTGGGTTTATTCCTCCCACCCCCCTATCTAACTGGCACCCAGTGAGTATTACTACCATGTGAACACCTTAGTTTTGATCAGTCGGTACCAATTTGATGGAGTGTACATGTGGTGCATGTTTTTCCATCCTTGTGATACCTCGCTTGGAAGGATGAGCTCAATCTCTATGCAGGATAATGTGAGGTGCGAGATCACCATTGTTTTTGTAGTTGAGTAGTATTCTATGGTAAACATATACCACATTTTGTTAATTGATTCATGTATTGATTGGCACTTGGGTTGTTTCCACATCTACACAATTGTGAATTGTGCAGCTATAAACATTTGAGTGCAGATGTCTTTATTATAGAATGTCTTTTTTTCTTTTTCAGACATAAACTAATGAAATAATAACAAAGGATAGAGTTATGAAGAGATGCCAATATATAATCTCTCCAAGAAATGACTGACCCTTTATTTATTTTTTAAAAAATCCAGTTTTTTACAATTTCAAGATTTTTGTAAGGGATTCATTTGACATTAGAATTATTTATTCTTTGAATAAATCCAATATTTATTTTTAAAATTGTCTAACTTATATATAATATTATCATTTTTCCAATGGATTTATCAGTCATATTAATAAATTTCTCCATATCATGCAATCCACTGATATTATATAAACATAATTTGTGTATGCAAATAGTGTAAAAATAGCACAATTTTATAACTGTGGAAACATACATAATGAGTTCAATTAAATAAGTTGATTACACTAATTGAATTAGCTATACCACAAAAATAAATTAAAATAGATGACTGTACTTATTTTCCTTTTAGATGGTTGATACTCGAATTTGTTATCAGAAGGTGCTGACAGGATACTTGAAGCAGAGTGGTGGTAAATGCATAAATTTCTGAATATGTGTGACAATAATGAAATTCCAACTCACATTCTTTTTATACACAGAAATTCTCATAATAGTGCGAGGAAATTTAGGCCATATGGAGATCAATGGAGCAGACACAGCAGATCTGGTGCCAGTCTGGTCACCAACACAAAAGAATTTGCATCTCAGAAATGGCCTTCAAGGGGGTCAGGTGTTTGAGCGTGATGTGCAGGCTTTTGGACACTTCCAAGTATTTCAAGTACTTCTATTGTTCTATTTTTTTTTTCCCCCATAAGATGAGAACTTGTTAGAAAAAAGGTTGAAAGTTTAATATGACTATTTTCAAGCAAACATTCAAATGACTTTGAAACTGAAAGAGCCCTTACTTGTTTTCTAGCCTCGCTCTACCATTTTTAAAATAAAGAAATTAAGTTCCAGAGTGATAAATGAATAGAAGCCTCCGCTTTCTAATTTTTTTACCCCCACCCGTTGCTCTCTTAGCTGTACTATGACGGAGTATAAATCCACAATTTAAGAAACAATTAGTTAACCCCACTTTAGTTCTTGGAGATAGCACAAAAACTTGTCATAAATCAATTATTTCTTCTCTACATGGGAGGTTCAGTTGATGCACCCTATTCTTATTTCAGTAAGGTTTTTGGAGAGACGGAGGCCCACTGCAGTGTAGAATTAAATGGCAGTCATTTTTGTAACTTTTTTTTACTCATCTTAATATAATGACATATTTTATATGTAAAGGGTTATGGATTCAAAAGGATTTTGTAAAAATATAAAGATTTTCATCGATAAGTCATTCTTAATTACATAATCTACTCCAGAAGAACTGGATTATATTCTTGGTTTTTCTACGCCAGGATCACTTTAAGCATCTCAGAATCCTGGTATCTTTACCTGTAAAATCAGTCAATTAAATGAAAGGTCAGTTAGGTTCCTTCTTGCTGTAATAATCCCTGACTATATTGAATTATTCTTTTCTTAATTTAAAAATCTTTCACTCAACAGAAAAATTGCCTTTTATAGGACTAGTTTTTTTCATTTAAAAATAGCATGTGATATCATTAGAAACCATTATAACATCCCATTTTATTAATGATTAAAATTGGACAAATATTTTCCAAGAACCATATTTTCATACATTTTCAAATATATATTTTATACACTGATAATTGGGAGAGGTTTCTTGTTTTGTGCCTTTTGAAAGTGATTGCTTACATAATTTTTAACATTTCTCCAATTTTTTCA
>RJWJ010004278.1:0-77309 GCA_004363605.1 Indri indri
AACATGCTATTATTTCTCTCATCTTAAAAAAAATGCTCTTGACTTTGCATCTACCTACATGATTGCCTTATTCTCTACTCCCCTTTAGGGCAATGCTTCTGGAAAACTTTCTGTTCTCAAACCTCCTCTCCTATTTTTTGAGCACACACCAATCAAGATTTTATTCAAACTATTCGTATAAAAATGCTCTTAACAAGGATACCAGTGACCTCTACTTTGCTAAATACAATAAATATAATGATTAATTCTCAGTCCTCAGTACCAGACACAGTTGATCACTCCCTCCTCCTTGAAGTACTCTCTTCTAGTGGAGTTCTTGCAGGTCTTCTCCTACATCACTTACTTCTCCTCCTCAGACATTTTTCCTGATTTCTTCTCAACTCTCATATGTCCCAGGGTTCAGTCTTTGAGTTCCTTCCCTTGTCTATTTATAGTAACACTCCCTGTGACTTCACCTATTCTAGTGGCTCAATTTCTACTTTATATCTCCAGTCTAGAGTGCTTCACTAAATTCCAATTTCATACACCCAACTACCTGCTTGACATCTTCGCTTTGATATTAAAAAGCCACTTTAAAATTAAAGGTACAACACTGAACCCCTGAAAATTCCCCAAGCCCTCCCCCAAAAGATGCTTCTTCCTCAATTTTCCCCATCTCAGTAAATGGAAACTCCATCCTTCTTATTGTTTAAGTCAGAAATCCTGGAATCATCTTTGTCTCCTCTCTTCATTCACACAACACGTAATCCTGTTGGTTCTGCCTTCAAAGCATATCGATACTATCACTACTTTTCACCACCTCCACCGCTACCACCTCAGTCAGAACTACCATCATCTCTCACCTCAGTTACAATCCCCAAACCCATCTACCCAATTCTGCCTTGTCTACCCCCAATCCCTTCTCAATCCTTAAGTCCAAGTGATCCTGTTAAATTCAAAGTCAGGTTATATCATTCATCTGCTCATAATCCAGTGGTTCCCCATCTCACTCAAGATAAATTTCAAACTTCTCATAATGACCTGTGAGGCCCTATGGGATCTGGTCTCCTGTGGTCTCTGCAACCCCATCTCCTGTGACTCTTCCCCTTACTCATTCCACGTCATTTATGTTGGCTTCCTCACCATTCCCTCAATATGCCAGACATGATTCTCTTTGGATATTTATACTTACTCTTCCCTCTATCAAAAGTACTCTTTTCCCAGGTGTTCTCGTAGCTCACTCCCTCACTTCCTTCAGGTATTTGTTCAAAGGTCCCCTTTTCAATGAGGTCTTTCCTGGGATTCCTAACTATAATAGTAATCCCTACTCCCACACATTCTAATGCCTCCCTATCCCTACCCCCTCCTGTATTAGTCAGGGTTCCCCAGAGAAACAGAATCAATAGGATAGAAAGACAGATAGATAGATGAGGGAGGATTTTTTGTGGGAATTGTTTCATACAATGAAGGAGGCTGAGAAGTCCCACAATGTGTTGTCATCAAGCTGGAGAATCAGGGAACCCAGGAACTTAGCTCAGGCCAAATCTGAAGGTCTGAGGTCCAAGGGAGCCGATAGCTTCAGTTCAAGGGTGAAGGTCTGAGAACCTGGGAAGGAGGGAGGAGGTGCGCTGATGCAAGTCCCAGAGTACAAAGGCCAAAAAAACCTGGGGTTCTGATGTCCAAGGCCAGGAGAAGATGGGTGTCTCAGCTCCCAAAGAGACGGTGAATTCACCTTTGATCTGCCTTTTTCTTCTGTCTGGTCCCTGAACTGATTGGCTGTTGCCCACCCACACTGGGTGAGAGTGGATCTTTCTACTCAGTCCTCTGATTCAAATACCAATCTCTTTGAGAAACACTCTCACAAATAGACCCAGAAAGAATACCTTATAAGCTCTCTAAGCATCCCTTAATCAGTCAAGTTGACACATAAAAATAATCATCACACCTCCTTATTTGTCCTCTACATATTTATTTTGTGTTGTCACCTCTGTCCTCCTAGGATATAAATGCCATGAGAGCAGGGATTTCTTTCTGTCTACTTCACTGCTATGTCCCCAGCTCCCAGAATACACCTGGTACATGGTGGACATGAGTACCACATAATCACTTTGCATACTTTACCTCATCAGTTTGGCTTCAAATTAGATATTTAAAGATGTACATCCTTTATCTCATTAGCTGAAAACCCCATGATCTTTACATAATTGCTGCTCCATAAAAAAATAGTTTGTTTATTTAAAAAATGTTCACTGAGTGTCTACTGTGTGTCAGATATTGTGTCAGATGCTTAAGACACAATGGCCAGCAAGTTATACAAGGTTACCCCAATGCCCAATGGGTAGACAGATGCCTCCCCCCTCAAAAAAACTGAACAACTAAATAAATGAATACAGTTCAGAAATAAATTGCTGTTGAATGTTAAAGAAGATAAAATATTTTAGAAATGTTATATAATGGATGATATTCTAAAGGATAAAAATGAGTTCTGTGACTCCATCAACAAATTCAAATACGTTAAATTAAATAAATGACTCATATGTGTGCAGGGTTTTCTTCTAAATGCCTTAAAATTTTAAGGTGTCACCCTTTTGCTTGATGGATTTGCAACCAACTACACAACAGCAAGTCACATGCCTCATAAAGTGACAAATCAGGGAGCATGACACTGGCATCCATCCTATGTGTACTAAGCACCTACTTTGGGGCTGGAAGAGAGGATTTAAACACTTTACACCTGGTATATATTGATCCCTTTACCCCTCACTGCTGATGTAAGAAGAAGGTATTCCTAGCCTTATTCCACAATGAGGTAACCAAGTATCAGAAGATAGCCCGTCTACTTTCAGCAGTCAAATGAGAATTCAGATATCTCATGGTCAGATTCCAAATCCCATACCTTCTACTAGTCTCCTCAAAACCTCCTGCCACAAATCCTCCAGTCCACACATGTCCTTTCTGTTCAGAGCTAGTCTGTCAGGCTCCATGAGGACAGTCACAAGCCCTAAAGATGTAGGACCCATCACAAGTCCTAAGTCTGGAAATTTGTCTCCATTCCCCTCGTCCTGCCCACCCCCAACCTCTCTCCCACCATCCTCATTCCCCTTCCCTGTCAATCAATGTCTACTCCCTCAGGTCTTTCATTTTCCCTGAAGTGCAAGGGACTGACAACAGCTGAAAATGCAGAGCTTCCTATGAGAAGGTGTATTTGACATCCTTCACAATTTTAAACTCTGCCCAAAAGTTTTAATGATGAAATTTCACTTGATTTTTCTCCAGCTACGTGAGAAATGTTCATACATTTGAGCTTTCCCAATGGCTCTTAAAATCACCCCTCAGGGAAATTTGGCACTGGAATGGACTGCTAAGAAACTCTGAGAGGGCTTTCTGGCTGCAGTTCTGAGGCAAGGACACCTACTAGGTGCAGAGCTCCAACCTCTTGTCCCAAGCATACTTGCTGCCTGTGACTGGAAAGATGCAAGTGTCACTCACTGGCCCTCTGGCGAGGGGCACTCTCGTCAGTATTTGCCATGTCTCAGGTCTTAAACTGAGCCACTGGAGGACTTGGAGATGGTTTCTGTGAAGTGCCAGCACACAGTAGGCACTCGGTGAATGGCAGCAGTACTTCATGGTTTTCTCTACCTCTCCTAGCCGAGAGTTTTGGCTCCACCAGTCCTTCCTCAAAACTATTTAATAAAGTCAAGAAACCCTTGGAATAAAAATGGCAATGGAGTATATTGCCTAATTAACTGTGCTGGTAATTAAGTTGCAATCGAAATAGTCTATATGCACTTAAATGGGCATTTATTATAGTTTAATAAGGTAGCGATTGTATAATAAATACATACTACCTGATTATAAGGAATAGATGCTCTGAGCACGAACAAATGCTGACAACAGGCTAAAACCGTTGAAAAAAGTTTGTGGAGTTTCTTTCACTTAAGAAAGAGGTACATTAACTTCCTCACACACTTCTTCACTTTTTTCATATCAAAAATATTCAATTGGTTGAACAAAGATGATGAAACAGTCTGGTTGGTCCTTATTGCCACAGTTCATCCCCGCTCCTGGTTGTGTGATTAAATGTAGTTGGAGTCCAATGCCACATGGAATGGTAACATATCAGAACTGGGAGAGTCCGCTGCAGCCACCTGGTTCATGCCCTCATGAAAAATCCAAGGACCAGAGAAGATGCATGCCTTGCCCAAGGACACCCAGGTGAGAGGCTCAGGACACGAACCCAGCCCTCACCACTTCTTCTCACATGTTCTCTCCTTGCAACATGGATATGTGCTTCTGGAAGTCAGCCTTCGCATCTTCCCTGCAATATCCTCTACAACTGCTCATTGACAGGAAAACACCTGTTTCTCTTCCATAGTGGAAAGACACATTCTCTGAGACAGAAAGCTAAGGGGCTGGTGTTCACACAAAGGTGCAAATGACCGATACACAATCCTGTTCAGGTAGTGAGTTTTGACACAGAGGACAGGAGAAACTGATAGCACTGGACAGTGATGAGCAGGGGGCGGATCCGATGGCAAGAACTCAATTTGCATATTCCTTGCATGCTTCAGTGAGATTTCAAGTCTGTAGCTTGTGAAATTAGCCAAGGTGCAAGTATTTAACCATGAGAAAAAGTAAAGACTGTACATTGGAGCTTTAAAAAAAAAAAACCTGGTTTACCAGAAAATTACCGATTAGGGCTTTATGGGCCTGAAGGGAGTGGGTAAGGAGGAATGAGGGAGCATGCTGGAGGTTGAATTTAATTGTGTTTGATGAAGGCCAGCAGAGCCCATTTTCCAGTTTTGCCAAGAGTTGTTCCTGGGCACAGCTTCCATCCCCAGAATCTCTCTGATCCAAATCCATGTGCTTAGACACTTTTTTTTTTTTTAAATCAAAAGCAACTGAACACAGAAAGGAGACAAATAGAGCTACAGAAGATAGCTCAAAACACACTTCTGCTTGATTAATGCCGATTAGCATTCCAAAAAATATATTTGAAAGAGACTCTCCATTGGTTGGGTATGAAATACAGCATTTTCAAAAAGGCATTGTAGATTTTTTAAGCTTTATAAAACTAAGGTTACTCCCAAAATCATGGCTTTTGTAATCACCTGTCACTTAATTAAAACCCAATAATTGCCTTACGCATCAAAAAAATATCCTTCCTGGATGCACACAAGAGACAAAAGAACCTGAACTTAAAATTTCTTATTGAAATCATGCCATTTGGTTCTTTGTTATACTAAAAGATGAAAGGACACAATAACGGTATTATCCCAATCATGTGAGCCAGCGTTGCAGAATAGGAATTAGAAATTAAAGGAATATTGTATCAAGTGAGAAATCATATGTTTAAGTCAATTACTTACCTGCCTTATTACTAACACACATTAAAGCCAAGAAGATTTATAGAGTACTCAGCACTCTTTTTCCTTCATACTATTTTCAGACTACATTTGGAGCTGAGGTCCTTGGAGGTTGAAGCAGCCTCTCTGCCTCCTGTGGTTCTACAATGAGATCTTCCTCCTATGACAGCAGAGAACGTGAGCTCTCCCCCATCAGGCCCAGGAGGTAGGTGGTGACCGGAAAATCCTAGAGCCCTAAACCACGGATCTTCTGTGGAAAGCAGGTACATGGTCAACTCCCCAGATGAGTTTAAAATCCCAGCTGACGTTGGTGTATATCCAGGGCTGAGAGCCATTGCTCCTGTTCCTTTTCTGTCTTACCATGTCCTGCCCTGTCTTCCAGAGTGAGCATGTCTCCCATGGTCATTACCAAAGCAGACAGAACAGCACAGACGTCCCTTCGCTGTCCTCCCCTGATATGCACCTGCTAAGAGTAATGTTCTTTATTGTTATGTCACATTATTATCTCATTCCAACCTCAAAATTACTCATCCAGGTGAGTGATCATTTCAATTTTGTGATAAAGAAGGCATGAATAGATTTTACTCACAATACTTCTGACTCCATGTCTGAGGGTTTTTTTGCCCCCACACCAAACAATTCTCCAACTCTCTAGACACCAACTGGGTGCCCTACAATTCAATTCAATTCTGACACTAACTACCCTGAATTAGTTAGACCCCACAGGTCAGATATCAGTTGCAAGTCCCAGGTTTTCACATGTACTTCTGACCAACTGGCTATAAATTAGGAGTTCCCACAACCCCCTCCTTATGTTTGATAATTTACTAGAATAGCTCACAGAACACAAGTCTCTTTACTTACTATTACCAGTTTTTTATAAAGGACATAACTCAGGAACAGCCAAATGGAAGAGATGCACAGGTATGGGGGAGGGGTGTGGAGCTTCTATGCCTTTTCTTGGACATGTCACCCTCCCGGAACCTCAATGTGTTCACCAACTCAGAAGTCCATCATTTAGGGATTTTTATGGAGGTTCTATTACGTAGGCATGATTGACTAAATCATTGACCATTGGTGACTAAACTCAATCTCCAACCCCTTTCCCCTCTCTAGAGGTCAGGACATGAGGCCAAAAGTTTCAACCTTCTAATCACATGGTTGGTTCCTCTGGCAACCAGCCCCATCCTGACTGTTATCTAGGGTCCTCCAAGAGTCACCCGATTAACATAAATTCAGGTGGTTTAAAGGAGCTTCATATTAGCAGCAAAAAAATGGAGTAGCAAAAAAGAGAAGTGAGATCTGGGAGCAGACAAGCTGACTCCTCCCCAGGATATGGACCCAAAAAGGGCCTTTTGAACCTCATCTAGGAACAAAGGTGAAATCACCAAGCCATAAATAAGCCAGCGACAGTGTCAGCCCATGGTACCCCCTTGCTAGGCGTGTCTAGCATAGGTGAGGCATTTAAGAGTCTTGATTAAAAGTCACGGCATGTGCTCCGTGTGCTTAGAATTTGCAATGAGCCAGGCCAGGGCGGGGCCTTTACTGATGAGAATGTTGGAAATTAGTTTTACTCTTATGAATTTCCAGGATTTTAGAAACAAGAAAGTAGTCTAAATTCAGTCATTTGGGGATTTCAACTGATTGTTTGGTTGGATTTTTTACAAATCACGATGTAGTCTCCTTCCAGAACCATCCTGGTACTCCCAGGCAGCAGAGTTGTCAAACTGACAGAGTCTCTGTGCCTCCTGGAAGGGAATTCTGTCTGAGCAGCGTACCCAGGAAGTCACAGAAGCCCAATCTATGTCCTTTAACCATAAAAGAGACTAAATGCATATTCCCATGGAAATCCCATTCTTGAAGCTTTTCTCTTTCAAATGCAAAGAATATGTGAACGTATGAAACCTCCTACTCCCAAGACAGCTCTCTAGAGATCTGGCTTCTTCATAATTCACAGGACTTTTAGCCTAGGAAAATCTTCAGGCTGAGAAGGAGAAAACATGCCTCGCTGAATCCTTCTAGAGTTTTCCTCATGAGGTGCTTGAATAATTGCCCTGGAACCCCCAGGGGGAGCAAAGTGGAGTCCAATGAGCACTGAACAGGGCCTTCCCCTCGCCTGGCTGGGCAGCCCTGAACAAGTCCCATGACTGCTCTGGCCTCAGTTTCCCTTCAGACAAAAGAGGGTTATAAAGTCCTCATGTCTACCACCGAAGACAGTACATTATTAAACAAATGTATCTTATGAAGGGACTTGGGAGAAAGTCTAATAAACTCCATAAACAGAAAGTGTCTTCACATTTACAATGTGAAGGACCCAATCTATCCTGGGGGTAGGGAGTGAGGAGTGGCATTTGGCAACAATTTACACTACAGATAAATACACCCACCTTGACATTTTCAAAGCCTGGCTCAGAAGAAAAAGTCCCTTTTTTTTCCTTGCAACATTAAGAGAAAATGTGCATGATTATCATCTGTCTAAAAAAAAAAAAAAAATGAGGAAAGAAAGAGGGAGGGAAAGGAATACAGCAGAACTGACACCGAGAAACTCACCATTTTATTCTGCACAATTGAATTTCATTAATCATAGAAAATCAGAGATGGAAAAGACCTATTAGGTCACCCCATCTATCCCTCTGAAAGCATTAAAAGCTTTCAAATGAGACAGAAATCGGAGGTCCTGACTGCTGATGGTCATTAAAGACAGTTTTTGTGAAGAAAAATGCTAACCTTCGTGTCTCTGACAAATTATACTCTGGGTGGCTACGGGCTGCCTTTGCCAGAGCACCCCGGTTCTGGGGTTGGAGGTCACCACCCCTTAGCATGAGTGCTGCTAAGTGGCTTTGTCAGGGGCCCCTGTTAGATAACCGCCACTCACTGACGGAGAGGACCCGCAGGAGAGGAGCGTGGCCCAGTTCCCTGCTCTCCCTCTGTTCTCCCTAAAGAGGAAAAATGTGGTTTCCCCTCCCAAAACACCTTCCTTCCAGGTCACACTGTTCCCAGGGACCCTTCCTACTTTTGCCTGTCCACAGCATGGCCCCTTTGCTGAGCCAGCACGTCCTTCAATGCTGGGCCTTACAGAGCAGCCCTGGCCCACAGAGGAAGCACCTGCTGTTTCGGGATGTCTCAGATCTCTTTGCCCCTTCCTCTGGCAAGGGCCCCCACCCCCACCCCATTTATTGTAGGAATTTGTCTTTGTCCCCCTCTGTGTGTCTGTGATGGGGTAGGACCCACTTCCTAGTTCACAAGAGTGGTCACATACCCCAGGCCTGCCCTTGTAGTAGCTCAGCCCTCTGGCCACAGCTGTTGCCCAGGCATGAGCACATGCCCCAAGCCACTCCAATCTAGGCCATGCTCTAGAGCGTCACATGTCAACACCAGGAGAAGCTATCTCATTCTTCGGATGTCACAAGGTGGCATGATACATACTGAAACCGTGGTAGTGGCCACCCCCACTGCATGGAAGTAGTTCATCTAAACAGAATAGAATGAGGACCACACACAGGGAAGCAGGGAGAACTATATGCATCTCAGGAGTCCCTCAGACCAACCACCCCTGTCCTTCTCAGTGAGCTAGCCAATAAATTAAGCTTCTTCACTTAAGCTATAGTCATGAATCACTTAACATGGAGGTGCGCATCGTTAGGCAATTTTGTCGGGCGAACATCATAGAGTGTACTTGCACAAACCCAGATGGCACAGCCTGCTACATGCCTAATCTGTTTGGTATGAATTCCAGAATCTCAGAAACAAAGAAATAGTCTAAATTCAGTCATTTGGGGATTTCAATTGATTGTTTGGTTGGATTTTTTACAAATTACAATGTAATCTCCTTCCAGAACCGTCCTGGGACTCCCAGACGGCAGAATTGTCAAACTGACAGAGTCTCTGTGCCTCCTGGAAGGGAATTCTGTCTGAGCAGCAAATACAGGAATTCAGAGGAGCTCAATCTGTGTCCTTTAACCAGAAAAAAGACTAAATACACATTCCCATGGAAATCCCATTTTTGAAGCCTTTCTGGAAATTCACTGCTCCTAGGCTACAAATTTGTACAGCATATTATTGAATACTGTAACACCATGGTAAGTATTTGTGCACCTAAATATAGGAAAGGTACAGTAAAAAAATACAGTATTATAATCTTATGGGACCATCACCGTATATGTGGTCTGTTGTCGACCAAAACGTCATTATGTGGCCCATGGCTGTACTCCGAGCTTGGTTTCTCTCGCTGGGACCCAGGAGAGTCCTGACAACAAAATGCCCACTAGGTTCTGTCTTTCTATGCTTGCTCATGTGTGGGAGTCTTGAATCCCCAACAGAATGACAGCTCCAAGGGGGCAGAAACCCTGTTTTCTCCTTCTCTTTTGTGCCACACCCCAAGCTCCACCCAGATAGTCATTATTAAATAGAGTTCATTGGATTGTATCCAAGTATCTGTGCAGGCAGGAACTTGCCTTTCCTTTTTTTCCTGCAGGGACTGCTGGTAGCTAAGAAGCATCATGAGTCATACCCCCAAAATCACTGGCCGAGTGACACCCCTAGACATACATCTGCCTGTAAAGGTGCAATAACCTGGCTGGGCTTACTGAAGGGTCTCTCTGCCCAGAAGGCTTCTCACAACTGGCCTCCTCTTCCCCAGGATATCTAGTGCTGGGCCTTTTCATTGAGGGCTCTGTTTTCATTTTACGTATCATGTGTGACTCTGCTCATATCAGCCAAAGACGGATTCCTTTATTTCCTCCCTGTCACACCTTGTTGTTGTGGCCATCAATCAGGCCCAGTTTGGGGACCTGCCCTTCAGGCCAAGGACAGAATTTGGTGGGGGGGAAATTTTAATAAAAGCAAAGGAGACTATTGGCAGCAGCAACCCTTCAGCCCCAAGGCAGAAGGTGACAAGAAAAAATTAGTCTAGGTGACACATAAGAAATAACTGAAGTTAAGACCTTAAAAATCATAAAACTCTTATACCCTCTCCCTTCCCTGTCTGCACCCCTTCTCTAGGGACCCACTCTCCAAAGTCACCTCCTCCTTTGTGTCTTCTAAGGACTCCCCAAACCTTCAGGGGCCAACTTCAGATAGGCATCAAGAGATTACCTAATGAAAGCCATTTTTTATTCATCATCCCAGGGGTGAACTATACATTTCATCTCTGTTTTTTAACACCAGTCCAATAACAAGAATAGCAGCATACACTTATATACCACTTCCTAGGTGCCAGGCACAGTTCTAACTACAATTCAAAGACCAACCCATCTCATCTTCACAAAAACCTTGCAGAGAGAGCTAATGTAATCACTAGTGAGGCTAGGTAACTCACCTACATCCATAGGGCTGACAAATGACAGTACTGGGATTATCTTTTGTGAAAAAAAAAATCTGTAGTCAACAAAATTAGAAAGATGCATTATTTTAAATTGGAGATTAGTTGAGGTATTGGCACTTTGGGAATAATCTGGGTAGAAGAAATGGGAAAGAAAAGTTGGGAAAGATAAACCACAATGGGCAGGTGGTTGGGGCTTAGCAAGCAACTGTAGAGAATTTGGCCAGAAAGTCGGAGATTGAGAAGGAAGAGGACAATACCCGAACGCTAGCATCTAGCAGGTCAATCAGTGGGAAGTCAGCAGGCACTGCCCTCAGAGGCTCCTTGCAGATACTGTGGCTCCAGACTAGTCCGGGGCAGACTCTGGGGTGGCTGACCTCAGTGAGCATGGCACAGACCAGAGAACAGAGACTTCAATCAGGGCTCCAACAGTTAGAACTCTTCTAGACTGGGACTTTGTCTCTATAGAAATATAAATTGAGTTTCAAATGATAATACATACAATGGTTAGAACATGGAGGATCTGTATATTATAATAATAAATTATTTTGATAATTTTAATTGTCCTTAGTAAAACACATGATTTATATTTAATTGCCTTCCTATAATGAAATAAAGTGGGTGTAACTATAATTGTTACATATAATGTAGAATTCACATTATAAACTAAAGCAATTCTATTATAATAAATAAATACATAATTAATAATCACACATTGTAAATGTTTGATCTGAAGGTTTTTTTCACCTCCAGGTTGGTTCTAAGTTTTCTCAGGTGGAGGTCTATTTTGTAAAATTCTGTACCACATTACTAAATCAGGATGTGCATGACCCCACCTGGGTGACAGGTAGACTGACTGCCAGGAGAGAATGATGTCCTGTTCCTTGACAGGTCATCCTCAACCAAATAAAGGCTTATCTCCACTTTTTAAAGCAACTCTACTAAAGTATAACTTACCTATAATATACTGCACCCATTTTGAGTGTACAATCCAATGAATTTTGAAAAATTTGCACATCCACTTAACCATCACCACAATGCATGACTACTGAATTGAATATAAAGAAATGCAAACATGTACAGTACAGACAATGAAGGTTCCTAATGATAAGGAATGGAATAAAAGCATTCTACACAAATCCACACAGATTTGTTGATAACGGGTTCAAAAGTACTTTGTGATATGACTGGCATATTAGGTTCAATGTGGGGAAGAAGAGTATAAATTACCAATAGCCAAGAAGAGATAGAGAAATTTGTCAGGAAGGGATCTAGGAGAGGAGACTATAAGATACTCACTGACTTATAAGTCTTGCTCCAGTTAACCCCAGGAGTTGATGAGTTGGAATAGACCAAGCATGGGATAACATTACCTATACCTATTATCTTACGAATCAAATAAAAAGGTTTGGCTCAGTCACTCTGCATGTGACCACCTCCATGACTAGCTGAGACCCCTTTAAAGTGACAGCTCTCTGTATGTCACCTCCTCACCCTACCATGGGAGTCTGGATACCAAGAGGTTAAGCCTTGGCTGCCATCACCAATGTGACTGCCAAGGAAGCCCAAATTGTTGAGTACAGTTGGATTAAATGAGCCCTCATGTATTTGATTCTTTCAGTGCTCTTTAATTATGGGAAAACCTTAACCCTGTGGTTAAGGTTATTTTTGGAGACAAGGACATCTCCTGCCAAAGACCAAGAGTGATACATACCACGAGGATCCAACAGCTGAGTGCAGCTGTTTTCTGAGACTGTGTTTCCTACAGGATGAAAGGCAGGCTGCCTCTCTCAGAAGTACAGGTGCAAAGAGGGCAAGAAGATGATGGGTAGTGTAGCAGGAAGCTGAGGCTCTGGAATCACAGGTCCACTTAAGATATTTTAGATGCTCTCAGAGTTCGGAGGACTTTGAGAGCACCTCAGCTTTCATTGAGAGAACTCTAAGGATTTCCTCTCTCCTGGAGTCTTCAACTTCAAGTTTGACTCTGTCAACTCTCAGAAGACTGAGGCCATTCTAAATAAATAAGTTAAAATACGTTATTGCTCGTCCAATGTGTGCTGGCACTCTGCTCTTAAGAAATTGATATCTCAATTCAAGAAACAAGAAATATGGCAATGAAAACATAGACAATGAATGATGGACACAGTCGGGACTGAAGGAATTTCTAAGTGGGCGAAACAAACCTGGGAAATTATGTTCCTTTTAATGATTGATTTTGAAACAGGTTTGGGATAAGATTTCCCTTTCCTCTTATATTAAACAGAAATTTAAATTTTTTATACCCAACTCAAATTTCTCATAATAGATGCTGGGGATCTATTATCTTAATTTTCTTTCACAGAGTACTCTACAGGCATGGAAAACAGCTGATCACCAAATAACTCACAAAGTTCATGAATTCCTAGGAGTGAGCTTTCCTTTGCAAAAAGACAGATAGAAATACACTTTTTAAATGTTCCTTCCCTGGCTCCTTCACTGGTTCTTTTTTTAGCTCCTCTTAGTCCCTAAATTTGGATTTCTTTAATATTCTGACCTGGCTTGTCCTCTATACTCTTTGCATACTCTTTCCTGGAACTCTCAAATACTCTTAGAGTGTTAGAATGATAAAAGATCTCACAATTCTACAGGCAGCAGGTTAGACCATACTGTGTTGCAGGCTCTAAACTGAGGCCCAGACAGAAAATTGACTCTCTGAGACCATGCCACAACTTAGTTTTGGAACCACTAATAAAATCCCTGTCTATAATAGCAAAAATTAAACAAGAAAACTGGCTTACATGGTTTTTACTGAATTGTTTGATAGCATGTTTTAGGATTATACAGACACAAATTCAGTGCTCTAACATTGTGCTTTTGTAAACACATTTAGTCTAAGGATTGGATGTTCAAAGTTGAGTCTCTGCCTCATGGTAGAGCATATATTTTTTCTTGGGTCTTGTAAGATCAGCACCCCTAAGAATATACATTTTGGATATACTTTATCAACAAGGAAAACCCACTTTGTCAAACATAAATCCTCTGTTCCCTTTCTTTTAGCAGTGAACTAACAGGTACAACATATTTGTCAAATAAACAAAAATATATAGCTCCCTAGTTTTGTCTCCTTTCTGCTTCCTTCTTCTCCCAGATGGTGCCAAGATCCTGTGAGAGTGGATAAGGGACCTGTGACTGGTGCTGACAACTGGATCTAGTAAGCAGAATAAAAAGGCTACTGGACAAGTCATTTTATCTAGGTTCCACTGTTGACTCACTGAAAACATAACCCTCACCAACACACTTAACCCTCAGGATTAATTGTCAAACAAGAGTAATACATGTCCTGCCTGCTTACAGTGATCATTCTTTCTAAATAAAATATCTACATACATATGTTAAGTTCAAGCACCCCTATGGATGCTATGGGTTCTTATTTCCCCAGCATCTATTATGATAGATGTTACTTTTATTTACTCTGGTATCGCAGACAAAAAAAAAATGAGATTCAGCCTAGAGAAGACCGAAAATACATTCTGTCAACACAACCAGTTGATTCTTTCATAATATGCTGTGAAGTCTTGCTCCCTTTGATCCTTTCCCTGTTTTAGACTTTAACATATTTCATCTGGACTACTCCAGTGGTTCCCAATTGGTCCTTGGTGCTCTCTGCTTCCCATCTTGGCCTGCCAACTCATCCTCTACTTTTACCAAATGGCATTTCTAAAACTTAAATCTGATGACATTATCTTCTATTTACTATCCTTCAATGGAGTTGTCTTCATGAAAACATCCCTGTTCTTGGGTGACATTGAAACACCCTTCACCATTCCTGTCTGCACAATCCCAACCTGACTCATACCATTTCCTCTGTCTGGATCTTCACTTTTTTTTTCTTCTTTCCCCTTTTCTCACCCCACATCCTCATAAACCCAATTTTCCTAGCATTCTTCATATCACACAACACCATCGCTACTGTATTTGCCCAAATAAGCATATTTCATATTCCCATGTGGCAAGAACCATGAAGGGTTTCTGAAATTTTGTCTTTCCTACAAACTAACAAATCAGACTTCTACAGTTTTATGAATGTTTTCAGAAGACAAAAGATTTTTGAATCAGAGTTGAGGAACAATTTATTACTCATAGTACACTGCAGCAGCCCAGAGTGTCAGCATTTGCTCCAGTTCCTAATTCCTAGAAGATAGCCCAAAAGGGGCAAGAAGGCATCTACAAACCAGTAGGAAATATTATAGGAGGCGAATTCTGAGCTTAGGGAAGCCAAATCTTTTATAATGGGCAGTAAGCCCACTTGCCCTCTGTTCCAGAAGAAGAGATCTTTCAAAACTGTCTGTTATACTAACATCCTTGAAAAGACAGTCCAAAACAAGGAACAATTAGTGCATTACTTAGAAAATGTGCAGAAACTTGAGAGCCACATGAAGAAGTATCTTCCAACACAGTGAACATTCTGCAATCACAGTTTTTATAACTCTGAGCTCTTGTCACCTCTGTAACTTTCTATCTCTGTCACTAGATTTTGAACTTCTGAACAATAGAGACTGAGCTAACAATATCCTAGCATAGCTGGGATCTCAAATATATTTGTTGAGTAATAATATGATAATTTGATCTAGGAAGATATTGGATTCACATAATTTTGTGCACCTCTAAACAGAGAGTCCATGTAACTTCAGTTAGGTAAAAGATGTGACATTTTCTAGAAGGTTATAAAGAGGTATAAAAAAAAGTAAGTTGTTTTAAAAGACTTGAAAATTTTTCTCCAAATGATTTTTTTTCTTACTTTCAAAATAGGGTAGTTTAATTCTAAAATGCATTTAATACTCAAAATCTCACCTACGGCTCTCCATTTCTTGGATGTCTCTAAACAATTTCTATGATACAACACACTCCCAACCTACACTGTCTGCACAGAAAATTCCTAATAGAAATGATTGCTATTTTCACTTCCATGGACTCTCCTCAGCTAGGTGAACACACACACAGAAACACACAAAAGATCACAAGGAAATTTTTGAAAGCGATGGATGTGTTTACTACTTCCTCTATGATGATGGTATCGCGGGTGTGTACATGTGTCCAAACACATCAAAATATAGATATTAAATATGTACAATTTATATATATCAATTATACCTCAAAGAAGCTTTAAAAATGAAATAAAAATATTTTTAAGAACTCTTCTATTTAATTCCCATATAAACCTTTCCTTCTCCTTCAGCCAAATCCTCCAGGCCTGGTCTCCCCATCCCTTCCCTTACATAGTGGCAACACTACAAGCTGCTTGCTTCCTCAGAAGCTCCCCTCATCACCCATTTTTGTCTCTGGCACTCCAAGGGTAATTGCTCTCCTGATTTTTAAAAATATAGATTAGTTCTATATCTAAATGGAATTATCCAGCTTGTACTCATTTGTGACTGGCTTTCTTAGCTCAACATATTTATAAGTTATATCCATATCATTTTATGCAGTTATAATGCTTTCATTCTCATTGCTATATAGTAGTCCTTTGGGTGAATGTACTACAATATATCTATGCATTTGACTGCTAATGGACATTTGGGTAGTTTCCAGTTTGGGAATATTAAGAACAGTGTTACTTCTGGCTTCTGCTTAAGATATAGAAAGCTAGAAAGAGCATTATTCCAACTCTTACAACAAAAATGCTGCACAATCCACAAATTCATAACTTTACTTGAACCCATTAGAGACCTAAGCTTGTAGAAAAAAACAACTAATCTGAAATTTAAGTATATAAAAGTGTCTGCAAGGAGAGACAGAACAGGAGCACTTGCTTACCTGGGACAGATGCTGCCAGAATTCAGCTAAAATTGTTACTGAACTGTAAAGACTAAGTGATGGATCTTGGGAGAATATAGAATTCCTGAGGGTGCAAATATAATAGGAATTTGCACCCACTCACAGGATCTTCTGCATGCACCTCACCAGTGATCCCAAAAAAGACTGATGAGAGTCCTGAAGAAGCATCCCCTGGTAGTGTAAGGCTGAAAGAGGAGAATAGCATCTGTGCTGCAGCAGGAAAGACATACAGCCCCATCCAGATTCTCCTTGCCCATTTCTTCTTCATAACGAAGGCCTTACACTGCTTGAGAAAGGCCAACGAACACTGTACCACTTCGAGAAATGGTGAAAGCCTACTGCATCTAGGGTAAAAGAACAGGGAAAAAAATTCCAGGAAAGGGGCAGGCATATGAACTAGGCCCAGCATTAACCCCAAGAGCACTGAGAAGACCACAGCCCTGAAGCCCAGACACAGCAACTATATGAGGCTGCAGCTTAATTAGGAGAAGTGAGAATACACCTGCTCCCCACCACAAGGCTAAGCAGCAAAAAGTAACAAGTAACAGTGGAATACTGCTAGTAGACAGACAAGAGCATGGAAAAATCCTTTAAAGTATAACATAAAGGAAAGACCTAACATTCAGAGTGGATTAGACATTGAAAAAACTTCTCTGTCAAACCAAACCCCAGCCTAAAAACAAAGTAGGGCTTGAACAGTTTGAAGCATGTGAAGCATTGTTGGTAACCATAGCAACAATGAATCTTAAACTCAACTCAACTCCTAAGTAGATTCATGGAAATCCCTAAACTAAAGTTTTAACAGAAGGAAAGGCATATTCCTTACACCCGTCTTAAAGCATGCAAACTATTTACCTCTGCCTCAAAGGTCCTGTACACAAGATGTGTGCCTTTCAACAAAAACTTACAAGACATACTCAAAATAAGCAAGAAAAAAAAAGCTACTGCAAGAGACAATGCCATCAACCAAACCAGATACACATATGACACAGATGTTGCAACAATCCCACAAAGAATTTAAAATAACTATAATTAACATGTTAAAGGCTCTAATGAAAGGATGGACACTCATGCAATATCAGATGGGTAATTTTAGCAGAGAAATGGAAACTACAAAAAAGAATCAAATGGAAATGCTAGAAATGAAAACAGTAACAAACAAAGAGAAAGCCTTTTATAGGCTCAACATTAGACTCAACACAGCTGAGGAAAGAAGCAAAACTCCAAAATAGGTTAATAGAAATGATCCAAACTAAAACAGAAATAAAACATTAGTAGAAATAATAATATTAATAATAATAAAATAACAGAGCACACAAGAACTATGGGACACTATCAATAAGTATAGAAAAATCTTTATTTCTCCTTCGTATATGAAATTTAGTTTGCAAGATACAAAATGCTAGGCTGGCAGTTATTCTGTTTGAGAAGACTGAAGACAGGGCTCCAATCCCTTCTGGCTTGTAAGGGCTCAGTTGAGAAGTCTCTAGTTAGTCTGATGGGTTTTCCTTTGTAAGGTAATTGATGTTTTCACCTCATGGCTTGAGGAGTTCCTCCTTCATGCTGACTTTGGCCTGTCTATGACTATGTGTCTTGGTGATTGCTTCTTTTCAATAAATCTCCAATTTCATTGTGCTTCTTGAACCTGGCTGTCTAAATCTCTAGCAAGACTAGGAAAGTTTTCCTCAATTATTCCCTCAAATAGGTTTTCAAGCCCTTGTGTATTTTCTTCTTCACCTCCAGGGAGAACCATGATTCTTATGTTTAGCCATTTTACATAATCCCATATTTCTTGTAGGCTTTGTTCATTCCTCTTAATTCTCTGTTCTTTATCTTTGACTGACCAAGTTAATTTGAAAGAACTGTCTTCAAGCTCTGAGATTCTTTCTTCTGCCTGGTCTAGTCTATTCTTAAACTTCCCACTGTGTTTTGTATTTTCTTAAATGAATTTTTCATTTCCAGAAGTTCTATTTTTTTTAATATGTCAATCTCTTTTGTGAATATTTCATTTATTTCCCAAATTGTTTTTCTGGTTCCCTTGAGTTGATTTTCTATTTTCTCTTGGATTTTATTGAGCTTCCTTACAATCCATATTTGCAATTCTTTATCTGTCATTTCAATATTTTCATTTTGGTTGGTATACGTTGCTAGAGAGCTGGCGTTCCCTTTTGGGGGTGTCCTTTTGCTCTAATTTTTCATCCTTCCAGAGTTCTTTAGCTGATTCCTTCTCATCTGGGATGGTTGTCACTTCTTATTTTTGGATTTTCTTTTTTTTAGTTAGGGCTTTATTTTTTCTTATCCCCTCACTCATAAGGAAGTGTCTGTAGCATATGTTGGGTAAGAACCTTTGGCTTTGCTTCTGGATGCTTTGATGGTGATCTAGGTTCTGGATGGATGCCTTGGTTAGAGATATCCTTAGTGTAGTGATTTTTCTCAGTTACTAGTTGTTTGTAGACTATAGCAGTGCTATGTGTGTGGGCAGATTCCCTGTCTCTCTTTGATGACAGAGGATGGAAGACTTTGAGATCCTTTCTTTTTCTCCAGCCCTATGGTCTTCTTAACAGTGTGAATTGTATTGGCATGCCCAGTTTAACCTCTGAGACAGTAGGTGATGCCCATGCATAAGAATCAACCACACCCTGCATGATTGAGTCAGTAAATGCTACACAGGGCTGTGCAAATTGACCTCTCTCTCAGCAGGTGGCACTTGCCAAAAGGAACAAGCTTCAGGGTTGTTTATGGGACCTGTGACCAGCTCTAGCCCCTCATAAGAAGCACTTCAATGCCCCAGATGGTGGGTAGGGCCCTGGAAATTCTGAGTCCTTATTCTCCACAATAGCAGAGGCAGTAGGGGAATGAGGCTGGAGGGGGCTGGATGGGTGGGCCTACCCTCAGCTTCCACAAAAGCTGGCAAAGTAGCTGTACTGGTGAGGTGGAAGGTCTGCTCTGAGCCTTCTAGGGAAAGCCACCAGGGAGGGGCTGAAGTGTCCCCACCCAGCCAGAAAGTCTGCTTCCGGGGGCAGGGCCATCTGAGATCCACAATCCAGCTGTTGGGAGCAGGTTTCACTCTTTTCTCCCCCTCCCTTTCTCTGCAGTCTCCCTCTGGCATCTGCCAGTAGGCAGGAGCTCAAACTAGCTGAGCTCCCTAACAATGTCACTCAGGGGCTGGGAGATTCCCTTTCCAGGATCTCACTCTGGGTTGAGATTGCAGCCTTCCTGTGGGGAGAGGGGTGCTCCATGACTGCAGTGTGGCTGGGACCCACACTGCACTGTCTTTTCAGTTCTGCCCACGTGGGCTCCCTCATCTCCCTATGTTCATTCACAAATCTCCCCCCGTACCCCTGAGCAACATGATTAAGTCCTGGGGGTAAGGATCTGGTCAGTGGGCCTGTTCCCAGGTTCCCAAAGATCAATCCGTGACCATGCCAGAGAGAAGCATATTGGTCCAAAGTTGCCTATGGGTTGCTTAAGCATATTTGATGTCCTTACACTTGGCATGTGCCCTGCTCTGATGGAACAGCTCGACAAGCAGCACTGAGAAGGGCCAGTGATTTAGGCCACAAAATATGTCTCAACAAATTCAAAAAAAATAGAAATCATGCCATGCATCTTCTCAGATGACAGTGGTATCAGTTATGAATATAGATGCAAAAATTCCCAATAAAATATTAGCAAACCAAATTCAACAGCACATCAAAAAAAAAAAAATCCACCATGACCAAGTGGCCTTCATCCCAGGAATGCAAGGATGGTTCAACATACATAAATCAATAAATGTGATTCACCACATAAACAGAAGCAAAAAGAAAGACCATATGATCATCTCAACAGATGCCAAAATAGCATTTGACAAAATTCAGCACCCTTTCATGATAAAAAACCTCAGCAAGCTAGGCATAGAAGGAACATATCTCAAGATTATAAAAGCCATATATGACAAACCCACAGCCAACATTATACTGTATGGGGAAAAGTTGAAAGCATTCCCACTAAGAACTGGAACAAGACAAGGGTACCCACGGACACCAATTCTATTCAACATAGTGGTGGAAGTTCTAGCTAGATCAATCAGGCAAGAGAAAGAAAAAAGGGGTATCCAAATCAGGAAAGAGGAGGTCAAACTACCCCTTTTTGCTATGCTATGATCTTATATCTAGAAAACCCCAAAAACTCCACTAAGAGATTACTGGAATTGATAAATAAATTCGACAAAGTCTTAGGTTACAAAATCAGTGTACACAAATCAGTAGCATTCCTATATACCAATAACAGGCAAGCTGAGAGTCAAATCAAAGACTCAATACCATTCACAATAGCTATAAGGAAAACATAATACCTAGGAATGTACTTAACCAAGGAAGTGAAAGATATCTACAAAAAGAACTATGAAACTCCAAGGAAAGAAATCACAGATGATGCAAACAAGTGGAAAAACATATTATGCTCATAGATTAGAATCAACATTCTTAAAATGTCCATATTACCCAAAGTGATTTAGAGAATCAATGCAATTCCCATCAAAATAATAATAATAATAATCAAAAACATAATTCTATGCTTCATTTGGAATGAAAAGAGCCCAAATAGGCAAAGCAATCTTAAGCAAACAGAACAAATCTGGAGGCATCACATTATCAGACTTCAAATTATTCTACAAGACTAGAGTAACCAAAACAGTATGGTATGGTATTTGCACAAAAACAGATACATAGACCAATGGAACAGAACAGAGAACCCAGTTATAAAACCATCCATATACAGCCAACTGATCTTTGACAAAACAAACAACAATATACACTGGGGAAGAGAAGCCCTATTCAATAAACGATGATGGGAAATTGGATAGCCACATGCAGAAGAATGAAACACGATTACTATTTCTCACTATTCAAAAAAATTAATTCAAGATGGATAAAAGATTGAAATGTAAGGCATGAAACCATAAAAATTCTAGAAGAAAATGTTGGAAAAACTCTTCTAGATATAGGCCTAGGCAAAGAATTTATGAGGAAGACCTCACTGGCAATCGCAACACAAAAAATAAGTAAATAAATTGGACTTGATTAATAAAATGCTTCTGCACAGCCAAGGAAATAATCAACAGAGCTAATAGACAAGCTACAGAATGGGAGAAAATATTCCCAAGCTGTACATTTGATAAAGGGCTAATAACCAAATTTTACAAAGAACTTAAGCAAATCAACAAGGGAAAAACAAACAACACCATTAAAAAGTGGGCAAAAGACACGAACAGAAGTTTTTCAAAAGAAGATAGACAAATGGCCAATAAACACATGAAAAAATGCTCGACATAACTAATTATCAGTGAAAAGCTAATTAAAACCACAATGAAATATTACCTTACCCAAGTCAGAATGGCTCTTATTAAAAAGTCCAAAAACAATAGATGCTGGCATGGAAGCAGAGAGAAAGGAAAGCTGGTATACTGTTGATGGGACTGTAAATTAGTACAGCCTTCCATAGAGGCTGTATGGAGATTCCTCAAAGAACTACAAGTAGACCTATCATTTGATCCATCAATCCCACTATTGGGTATTGACCCAAAGGAAGAGAAGTCATTTTATCAAAAAGACACATGCACTCGAATGTTTATTGCAGCACAATTCGCAATTGCAAAGATGTGGAATCAACCCAAGTGCCCATCAGTTCATGAGTGGATTAACAAAATGTGGTATATGTATAGTATGGAATACCACTCAGCCATGAAGAAGGATGAATTAAGGCATTTTGTAACAATTTGGATAGAACTGGAGATCATTATTCTAAGTGAAGTATCTAAAAAAATAGAAAAACAAATACCAAATGTACCCGCTATTAAAATTGGAACTATCCAATGAGCACACGTGTGCACAGAGGGAAGTAAAACTCCATGAAATCAAGTGGGGTGGGGAGATAAGGGGAGGGGTGAAAACCTACCCAGCAGGTACAGTGAACACTGTCTCGGTGATGGGCACACTTATAACCCTGACTCCAGCATAACAAAAACATTTGTTCCCCTGTAATATTTTGAAATTTAAAACGGGGAAAAAAATGAGAAATGCTTTTTCAAAGAAAGAAAAACTATGAAAACTCCTTGACAGGAGACCTATAAGAAATATTAATGAAAGTTTTAAAGGCAGAAATAATTTGATACGAGACAAACCAGATAGAAACTATGATTTGCATAAAATGAAATGAAGAGGGATGAAAATGAAATTAATGAAGGGAAAATAAAATTTCCTTTATTCTTACTTTTAATAGCACTAAAAGATAACTGTCTAAAGCAAAAATACTAGCAACGTATTGTGTTTACAACATATGTAAAAGTAAAATGTGTGATAAAAATGATATAGACGATATAAGAAAGAAATTGGGAATGATATTCATGTGAATAAGCGGTGTCTATTGTATTTAGCAAAAATATTTAACTCTATACTTTCTGGTTCCCTGGATCTGTATGGAACTCCTGGGATGGCCAAAAGTTCCCTGGACCTGGAGAGAAGGGAGGCAGGCTCCCCGTCTCAGCACGGGCTAGACAAGGGGAAAACCTGTTTAGCCCACAAGAGTAACAGCCACAATGTCGCCCGTAAAATAAGCCCAAAGAGAAAGAAAAAGCCAACCATTTTTACATATTCCTGCTGCCTACCTTTCTCTAGGCCCTGACTGATTTTGCAGACACTTGGAGAAAGAGCCCATCTTCTTTTTCTGTCCTGGCTATAATTCGGCTTTTATTCTTTTCTATTCTATTCTATTCAGCACCCCGCCCCTTCCCCCCTTGGGACAAAAAGCCTCTGTCTGTAGAAAGGAAAGCCTTCAGGCCACATTGACTCTGGAAGGAGCAGTTCCCCTGTAGTGTTTTTTTATTTATTTTTTTCTTTTCTTGCTCTCTCTCTTCCGCCATACCAAAGGAGCCCACTTAGAAGCAAATTTACAACAGAAGCTGGAAATCCAATCTCTCAGGCAAGAAAAAGCTGGATTTTATAACTCAGGAAGGTAGAATTTGAGAAAGGAATAGCTGCAGTTTTGATCGTGTGTCAAATCTGCAACGGCTGAGTGAACTTGGGAGCTGCCTGGGGCCGCCCAGCCCAAGAGGCTCTGAGCTGAACTAAGAGGTTGGCAGGCAGTGATGGAGACAGGGCAGGACTGGTGTAGGCAGCTCGAGGAGGAGGCCAGGGGCCGGCTGGGGACAGACCCGGTTGTACCTCCAGTGCTGCCTGCACCTTCTATCATGATCCGATGACGCGTGAACCTGGCAGAGCCACCATTTGTAAGGCAATAGCCAGCTACCTGCGGGAGAGTCAGGCCTAAAACGCACAGCAAGACTGCCTCCTCCAGCAGCGACCAGCTCGGGTCTGAGGGCAAAAGCAGTTGGCCCCATGGAGCTGCTCTGGTAATGCCTGCTTTGCATGGGAAGCTTAAAAAGCCAACAGGGGTAAATGGTCCACTCACAGAGCTCCAAATCTGCCATCAGTGTGTTTCTGAAGTGGCCCTTAGGCCACCTTCCATGTTTCTAAAAGATGGTCCTAGAACAGGATCCCAGGTGAAGGTGGGCTCCACAGCGTACGTAGCACAGTGTCTATGTTTACAGGAGGCAAAACTTCCCAACACTGAGCCTCAGGACAGCGTCTCATCGTGACAAGCAAGTTTTAAGAGCCTTGTACATACAACTCAATAGGTTAGAAGCCCCACGACCACTAAGAATCCCAGGACATTGGGTAATGCCACTGCCCCTGTCTCAAAGAAAAATACCCTCTGCTAATGGAAATCAAATGATCCTTCAGTGGTGATGATGTTTTCCTCCACCACAAAGCCTTCTCTCACCATGTCGGTAAAACCTGATTCCCGAAAGGGCTTTTTCTAATACTTAGATATAACTTTTTACCTAACATACAGCAAAAATAAAAATACTGAGTCCTGGCAAAACTGAAGAGAAATAAGGCACTTGTACATGGGTTTAGGGGTGTATTCATTGATACATTTCTCTGAAGGCCAGATCAGGAATACATTTAAAATGGAGAATGTAAATACTCCCGAACTTGGAATTCCTTTTTTAGGAATTTTTCCAGCAGGGACATGAACATACATGGACATTCACTGAAAGTCAGTTCATACTAAGGGTGAGTCTAGAGAGAGATTTTCCGGGTCTGGTTCCTGGCTCTGCCACTGAGTCCAGCTTCTGCATCTGCTAAATGCTGTTTCACACAGAATTGTTGTGAAGATTAGATGATATAATGCAGTGGTTCCCCAACCTTTTTGGTACCTGGGACCAGTTTCATGGAAGACAATTTTTCCACAGATGGGGGTATGGGGGAGCGCGCAGAACTCAGGCGGTGATGTGAGTGATGGGGAGCAATTGTAAATACGGATGAAGCTTCTCTTGCTTCCCCAAGGCTCACTTCCTGCTGTGAAGCCTGGTCCCTAAGTTTCATGGAAGGTAATTTTTCCACAGACAGTGGAGGGGTGGAGTGGAGCTTAGGCAGTGATGCCCGGCCCAGTTCCTAACAGATCACAGATGGGTACCAAGTCACAGCCCAGGGGTCGGGGACTGCAAATATGATGCATGCAACCTGGCATATAATGAAAACTCAGTAACATTCCATTTTTGTTATTTTAGCTTAATTCAAATATTCTAAATAAACTTATGTAGCCATCAATAGGATTTTATTAGATACAATATGATAGATATAGTTAATAGAATATTATATAGGCTTTTAAAAAATAGTAGTTCTAGATACATAATGAATTAAAAGAAAAATCAGATTTCAGCAGATCCTAGGAGTATATGTGTAGGTTTATTCCTCTGCTATGGTTTAAATGTATCCTTCCAATTTCATGTGTTGGAAATTTAATCTTCAAATTCTTATGTTGATAGGAGATGGGACCTTTGGCAGGTAATTAAGATTGATAAGGTCATCAGGGTAGATTCCCCTTGACAGGGCTGGCAGCCTTCTAAGCAGAGGAAGAGAGACCTGAATGGACATGCAGGCATGCACACACATGCCCTCATTCTTGCCACATGATACCCTCCGCCATGTTATGATACAGCAAGAAGGCCCTTGCCAGATGCTGGTGCCATGCTCTTGGACTTTCCAGCTCCAGAACCATGAGTTCTTAATAAATAAATTTCTTTTCTTTACAAATTACCCAGTGTGTAATAGTCTGTTATGGTAACAGAAAATGGACTAAGACAGCCTCCACACATGCATGCGTCTATGTAGGTGTGGGTGTGTGCTGTCCAGTGTGTGTGTATATATATGTATATATGTAATGTGTGTGTGAGTCCTATGTGTAAATCTATGGTGTTTCTTTGTGTGAGAGCTTTCCAAGTTTGTCTGCAGTGTGTGCATATGTGTGAGCTTTGTGTGTCTATCTTCAGCATGTGCATGGGATCTATGTGTGTGTGTGGTGTGTGTTTGTGTGTGATGCATATGTATGTGTATTGTGTGTGTGGTGAGTTTTGTGAGTGTGTCTGTAGGGTGTTTGCAGTGTATGCGTGTGAGTTCCGTGTGTGTGTGGTATATTCGTGTGTGAGTTCTACGTGTGCATGTGTGCTATATTTGCATGTGAGTATCTGCAGAGTGCTTGGGTGAGTTCTGGAGGGATGCATTTGCACGTGAGTTCTGTGTGTGTGTCCATGGGGTACATGTGTGAGTTCTGGGAGTAGTGTGCGTGCGTGAGTTCCATGTGTATGTCTTCAGGGTATGTATGTGCCTACGTATGTAGCCAATATCGAAAGTGAATAAGAACTTGGACTCCGAGGGAGAAAAGCCTGAGTTGGTTTCCTGCCCCATCATGTGGTATGTCATCTTGGACAAGTTACTCAACTTTTCTAATTTGAGTGTTTTTATCCATCAAAAAACCATCACCTCCTTATGGGATGTGAGAATTAAATGACAGAAAGTATGGGAAAACACAGCACTGTGTCTGGCACACAGTAGGTACATGATAAAGTTTAGCAATTGTTGATCATTGTCACCTTTACAGAGAGGTGTCTGAACAGACGTTATGTGACATCTTAACTCAGCTATGTAGCAAGAATCATTGCGCTTTTAATTTTTCTTTATAATTTTTTATATTGCTTAGATATTTTGAATGCATATATATTATCTCTGTAATAGAAAAACTAATACCTATTCTTTTCACAGAAACAAAACCTGAGACTGGCATCGGTCGCCTCTGTGTATGGATGAAACACCTCTGAAACCCCAGTCCCAGCATCAAGTGTCTCTGTCTTTCTGAATGCATCTCCCTCTTCTTCCCTGAAATTCCCATCCTTGTTGTAGCACTTGGATTAAAAGCTGAGACTGTGATGTGATGTCCAGTAAGCGCTGCTTTAGATTCCCATGATACCTGGGATTGGCCAGTTGTTGGGGCCACTTTCTGTCTTAATCCCACAACAATTGATGTTTTTAATCAGATTAACTTGTCATTTCGGAAGGTATGGCGGTAAAGGGCATCTCAGTGTCGGTCTGGGTCAGAGTGTGAGGAGAGGAGGCCAGGAGTGATGCAGATAAGTCCTTGGCCCGAGGAAGATTTCAGAGGTGCGTAGTCGACACTACGGTGGGCTGGGGCAGGGGGCTGGGCTGGGGGGTTGGAAGCCCAGCATAAGGGGAGGGGGTGGTGAAGGGAGACTAAGGAAATGGTTCATCATTGTCAATTTCCTTCCTGTACATATACTTCCTTCCTGTACAGTTGGGTTCAGGCCACTTCTTCCCACAAGTGCAGGGTTCTCAATCAGCAATTCCAGGCAAGATCCTTCCCTCCCCAGAGAGGTTCTGATAAAGTTGCCAAGGGGAATCCAGGTATCTGCTTTCCCAGGTGAGAACTGGATTAGCCCTTGTGAAACAATGAGGAAGTTCCTTGGGGTTAAAATCTCACCGTGAAAAGTCCGATGCTCGACCTCTTTCATGACTGTGTGGCTTCAGTTTAGTTACTCAATCTCTCTGGGCTCTTCGTACCAGTGAAATCGGGGTGATGATCCAGAACAAAATGTTGATGAGGCTATTAAGGGTGGGCAGCTTCTGCGTGGAGATAGAAGCTGGTTGATTTGAAGCCAGTGCACAGTTCTGCCGTTCTCTGCGAGGAGGCCCTGTGTTCTGAGGATGATTTCTGACCCTAGGGTCGCCTTGGCCTGTGCCCCCTGCCTCAGAAGCTTCAGACGACTTTTCCCGGTCCGGAGGCGGCAGGCAGCCTGCGAGTGTGCTCCACTGCCCCCTGGTGGTCCCATCTGGGAAGGTGACATCTCCTTCCGTATGCGCTTTACTCAGGCCCCTGAGCAAAGACCCTGGCAGCGCGAGGCCAGAGGTGGAGAGGGGAGGCAGCCACATGAGATGCTCCTCCCCACCACGGCCAACTGTCACTGTGGAGCATCACCACTGCAGCTTCAGGGTTTCCTCAGCCCTCGGCGCTTCCTGAGCCCTGGGCCGGGCTCTTGCTGGAGCAGGGCCCTGCAGAGGAGGGAGCGGGGACAGGGGCGGGCGTGGGAGATACACCTGCTGCTTCTAGAGCTTGAAGAGATGAGTTTGACCCATGAGATAATGGATGAGGCCACGCAGAATTAAGCAGTAAAAGGGGCTAAAAGGCCAGCCCTGAGGGAGCATGCTGCAGGCTCTTAGCAGTCATTCAGCCTCAGCGTGAAGGATCTGAAGACTGGATGAGAATCCCGCACTTGTGGGAAACCCTGACCTGAGGGTGGCTCTGGCAAACGTCTAAACCTCAGGACCTGAGGATCCGCCATTGGCAAGGCTGGCACTGGCCAAAAATGGAGGCCAGCAAAAACCGAGTTCAGCCCCCACTCTCCCCCCACCCCAGGAGCCCCACTGCCGCAAGCCTGGCCCTTCTGACCTTCCCTGTGAGGCCCTAGGCTGCCCACTCCAGAGGCCTTGCCCACCACTACACCCTTCTCTCCCAGAATGAATCACGCGCCTCATTCCCTGTGCCTCCATACCCCTACTTGTGCTTTCTCAAGGCAGCGTCGCCCCTTGGTCTTCTCATTCCCTAGTGATTCTGCTGGTGTCAGGGGAAGGCCGTGAGGATTTGAGGGTGGGCTCCTGCCCAGACCATGGAGGATGATTCCATCCTCTAACGAAAACTCAATGTCTGGACATGGTCTGACCACAGGGGCAGACATCTTGGGATGTCCATCACAGCACCGTGTCTATGCGCCTGGGCACATGCTCATGGATCAAGAAGTGGCTGATCTCACAGCTGTGGTCATCCACCCTGGGTGTCTGCAAGGACAGAGCACAGGGCTGGGGCTCCCAGAGCTCCTCACCTGGCACAGCCAGCCTCAGGCTGCATCAGGAGGGAAGGAGGGAGATTGTGGCTTCTAAGCCACTCCACTGAGCTCAGGGGAATGAATTAGATGCCTGCTCAGGAAGCCGTCCCAGTTCCGAACCCCACCGTCATTTCTGTCAGCAGGGTCTGGATGGGCACACTGCGAGCTGGTCTTCTTTGGGAGCCCACTGACAGTCGTAAAGCCGTGTCTCTGTCACCCCTGCCATCCTTGTGCGGGAAGCGATCTTATTAGAGTTGCAGTTGCCTTCCTTGTTTTGACCTGAAATTTCCTAAACACACACCAATGAAAAACGACTTTCTCTGTTCCTTGTGTGTTTTTTTCCCTCTAGAACGCAAGCCCCCACACCTGTTTCAATTTAAACAGAAAGGGGTAGCAAAAATTATGAAGATGAAGAAAACGAATGCACTGGATTTTTACAATAGCACAACTTATCTCATTTAACCCTTACAGGAGCCTAGATGAGGCAGAGATATACCCAATTTTAGAGACAAAAGGGACAAAGCCTCAGAGAGGCCCATCTAGGAAGCTGGAGCTGATCCCCACATCTTGACCCTAAGTTCTCCTGGCTTTACGGAAAGGTCCTGGGCATCGCGTATCACCTGTACTTCCCAGGGTTTCCTTTGCCTTCACAGAAGTTCTGACATCATTTCCCCTCTGCTCTTTCACTCCGGAGGGTGGGCTGTATCGACAGGTGCAGGTGGACTCTTGTCATTAGGCACTGGTGACCCACAGAGCAAGGAGTGTTCACCTCAGGCTACCCAGATGGCATGTTCTGCACCCAAGGCTCCAACTCCTCCGGGAGAGGTCAGTCAGGACATTTGCTCAGATCCCACCATCCCTTCTCACTCACAGCTCATCCTCCCACACACTGCTCATAACATAGCAGTCCCCGTCCTCACAGGCAGGCCCTGGGCTCAGCGCTCAGGGCTGACATCTCGCTGCCTCCCTCCCCTCCCACCAAATCCTGCTTCAAATCACTGTCCTGGTGGGAACATCCAGAACAGGTCATGGCAGACCCTGGAAATATTTTCCTCACTTGCTTCCTTCCTACCTTTCTGTCTGTTCCTTTTCAGCCTTCTTGTCTGGTGCTGCAAGGCCCAGGGCTCCATCCTCTCTCCTCTGCCTAGACCCTCTCTCTCAGGTATCTCATCCAGCCCCAGGGACTCCCAACACCAGATATACATCTCTCCTGATGATTCTGGTGTCTAACTACATAAGATGTCTCCACTTGGATGTCAAATAAGAACATCAAAGGTGACATGGATACAACCAAACTCTTCCATTTCTCTTCAGACCTGATCTTCCGACCGTTTCCTGGCACCTCAGTAGAGGCAGCTCCATCCTGTGGTTGCTCAGGCCACCACGGAGTCATGCTTGGTTCTCTGTTTCTCTCACAGCCTCCACCCTCTGCCAGTGAACTCTGATAGCTCCACAGTCAATCTGGACTAAGACCCAACCACCCCTGCCCTCTGCTCAGAGCCCTTGAACTCCCCACCCACCCACAGTTAGAGCCAGCTCCCTACCCTGACTTTCATGACAGACAGCCACGCACCCCAGCCTGTCCAGGACCCTGTCCTTCACGTCTGTCCCAGTGCAGTTACTAAGTGGCTGGGTAATAGATCATGTGCTGTCCTCCCCACGTGCATTTGCTTGAGCTGGGCCTCCCCCTCTGCACCTCTACCTACTGCCAGGGACCATATCGTACCCAACCCACTGTGTTCTCTGCCACTGTCTGGAACACTCTCTCCCCAGGTAATCTGTGTCTCGTTACCCACTTCCTTCAGGTGCTCAAATGTCAGCTTATTTGCCCACCAGATGATCCCTCCCCACTCCTGCTCTTAGGACAACAGCCTGGTCACCCTCCACCCCCTGACCATGCCACATGCTTCCCCCGAGCATCCCCACTTGGCGGTGACACCTTCGTTGTCTCAGTCTCCTCACTAGAACACAAGCTCATTTTGCTCGCGACTTCCACTTCAGGATCTAGCACAGCTCCTAGCAGATGAAGCATCTCTGTAAATATCTGTTAGGACAATGAATGAATGAATGATGGCCAGGTTCCAGAAAAGTCACAAAACATGGAGCATTCCTCTTCCTGCAAATGCTTAAAAACCTGTTATATCTACTTACAATGCACACAGAGGGCAGCTTGGATCCATAGAAACAAAATAATCATTAGGAATCATTGTCAATAATTCACATACTGATCTGAGGTTCGGAAGACAGGACATTTGGTTTGGACTGCATCATTTCAGCATGTCTCAGAGCTCCCCAAAGTCTCAGTTTCCTTGTCTTTCAAATAGAATAGTGTCTATGATTGTTTCCGGCACCAAAATTGCAGGATTCCACATCCCACCAGAAAGGTGACAGCACAAGAGAGCAAAGTAAACACACTGAGTCATTCAGCCCCGGGCATCACTCACCATTTCCAAAGGCACTTACCCAACTCAGGCCTGCTCCAGAAGCTCTGCGGCCTAGACAGACACGTGGACAAGAAAGTGCCCGCGTCCTTCAGAGTGCTGTCCTCCCCAGAGGGTGCTGACCTTGAAATACTGAGGAGCAAGTACTTATTTGTAAGCAATATGCAGCAGCCCATCCAAGCACATTAGCAGCTCACTCACCAACTGCAGTCACCTCCAGTTGCAGCAGTAGAAACAGGAAACTCAGAAGAAATGCATTTGGGGGAGCAGGGAACACAAGTGCCCTTCCTGGAGTCATCTGTAGGCTCCCTGAGAGCAGGAGCAGCCATGCAGCTCTCCCCATCCCCCACTGCCCTCCCGGGCTCCCCACATTGAGAGGCACCTTCCACAGGAAAAACACTCCCAGCCATGAAAGGACCAGGTCACAGAATCCGGTGGGAATTTGGAAAATCAGCCTCAGATTTAGTAAGCCAGGATTCATTTCCTCCAGCCCATGGAGGAGATGAACCCTGTTCTTGGGGTGACCCTCATTCTCAGCAGCAACCAGCACCCCTCCAGTGCCTAGAATATGATGGGCACATAATAAACATGCAAATAGGTCTTATATATTTATGCATTATAAGTGTGTTATTTATTGTATGTGAATAATATACATAATATTAATATATATTTATTATTATACGTAAGTAATAATAAATGAATGAAATACACATATGCACACACACACATTTGCTCTGACATATCTTGTTCCTAGGAACCTCGGCTCTATCTTGGGTTCCTATCTGTCAGTTCATCTGCTTCTCAGAGACTTCAGGACAGGGCTGGCTCTAAATGGTTCCAAGTTACAGGAAGAATCCTTGAAACCAGTGTTCAGTTCAAACCTTACCTGGTGCTGGGGTCCCTCATCCTCGGTCAGCGGCACCCTCTGTTGCCAAGGCTGTGGCTCACAGCATTGTATATACACTGAGTTTGTAATCAGAATCTAGCAGAATCTATTTTAAATACATGGGGACTATAGTACATATGAATATGCTAATCAACTAAGCTTAATAGTTCTCGTTTGTATTAATGCAAATTAGGCAGCTGCACTTCCCACCAAATATTTTCCTTGGTATTTACTGACGAAATCAAGGTCCTTCTAATAAGTTCTAATATTTAATCTAAAAGCTCTAAAAAGGTGCTTTAGTTGAGTATAATCTAATTTCACTGAACAAAATTGCATCTAAAAGCAATATAAAGTTACAATTTGTTCCTTGTCAAATAGTAAAAATGGCCTTTAAATTTTACATGGTTTTGACCTTTGGTTTTTGCATTTCAATTAAACTTCCCTCAGAGCCCAGAGGATCAAATGTTCCCTGAGTGTGAATTAGGTCCTAGCAAGAGGTACCCACCAACCCTCTGTTTCTTTCCTTTACAAACTGACATCTGTCTCATTTTTGACACAGAACAGAAATTTTCTCCCTCAATGGCTGGAGCACAGGTAAACAGAAATACTAGGTCTGGCTAATATCTTATCTTTAGACACTTAAAATTTCTATGGGTTAACCTTCAAAATTGATTCCTGGATCGGCACACCAACTTGCAAGACTCCCTATAACTAGTCTGAGAATAACCCAACCTCTCCACTAAGCCATTACTGAGCAAGGATTTTACCTTTGCAATACCTGTTGACATTTTGCATCATACTCATGCTTCATAAGAACATGGTAATCCAGAGAAGAGGTCACCTTTTGGCTTCTGATGGAATCAGGTACTCAGGTCTAAGAAGCTGTCATGCCACTCAATATTCATTCTCCCCATTTTTCCTGGTAATAGAGTTCTATTTTTATTCAGAGTAATATTAAAGGTAATGATGCTCCCAGCTAAATACTACATTTCCCAGCCTCCCTTGCAACTAGTGAAACAAAAAGATAGAAAAAGGCTTGGATTCCTGATGGCATTGCAGAACCACTATACTATCCCTGGCTTCTACCTCCAGGTATCCTTTGCATGATAGAAAGAAATCAGATGTGCTTTTTGTTATGTGTAGCTGGATCTAATCTTAACTCTTCTGAAATTAAAGCATGTAGCACAGCTCCTGGCACCTAAGTACAAAATAAATTACAACAATTAGTCAAGCATCAGATGGATGATCAGTCCAAATGAAACTTCATGGAAACCAACCAAGTTGGTTGAGAGAGAGAGAGAGAGAGAGAGAATAGATAACACCTGCATATCTATTAATATAATACAAAGACAAAGCATACGTTAAGAACTGTCTGTATAACTTGATAATTAGAAGAATAGTAAATATTTTCTGGGCTTATAGGCACGAAGCACTAAACATTTTACATGTATTAACTCCTCTGCATTCCCAGAAATTAATACAGCACTAGTAGAATGCAGATCCACAATAAATGTGTTGAATAAACAGAGAGACAGCCAGACAACGTCTTGCTTATCTAGACCTGAGTCTGACCTGCTAACTACCCTGGACATGTTCTAGGTCAAGTAACACAGTAACCCTTCGGTCCCATAGACAACATACCCTTATGACTTTGGTTTCCCCAAGGTCAGGATCATTTTATCTCCAGCTAAGAGGGGAATTCTTGTGTGCAAGGATCATGTTTCTCTTCTCAAGACAGAATTTCATCAGTGCATCTCCTTTCTGAGTTTTGCAAATATATAGCACTCTTAAACATTTTTTCTTCTCCCTGATCTGGATGGTTCCAGGACAAAGACATTGACGAGGCACAGTGTTGAAGGTAGAAGGGCCCTCAGTGGCCATCTGCCACACCATAGGGCCAGCCCCAAGCTAGGAATTCTGGAGCTTCCATAATAACCTACCAATAACTGAACACCTACACATATATTAGCACCGTTCATCTTTACAATGGTCTTTTGTGTTAGAACATGATTTCACGCAAAACGTACTAAGGGTCAGAGACATTGTGACTTATTTTATTCATTCAAATGTATTAAGCACCTGCTATGTGTTAGGCATTAACTTTTGGGGATATAAGACAAATATGGCATATTACTTTAAGGAGTGTAGAGTCCGGTGGAGAAGACAGACATATAAACAAACAAAAATCATAGCTTGTGACAGTTGCTATAATGAAAGTAATTATCAGATATTGTGAGGACATATTGGGACTGGTCACAGAGGTTGGGCAGAGCTGGGAGACAGAAGGACAGGTACTCCAGGAAAAGGATGCAGTCATACAAAGGATGATAAGGAAACTTCAGCTGATGTAGTATAAGTTTGATGGCTCCATAAAGTGTTGACTTGGTAGGCTAAACTACATTTCCATAATCTCCTTTCTCGCATGTTCCTAGTAAGGGGGGTAGTGCACAAAGGAGATTCTTGGGAGAATTTGGGGCCTAGAGAGGAAGAAATGAAGCAGCAGCCATTTCGTAGCCCACACATATTGAAGCTGATCTGCTGATTCACCTCAGTGGGGTGACGGAGCAGCTGGGTGAGCATTTTCTCTCCCTTCCCTTGAGATCCTTAGCTACTCTGGCTCCTCTAGCTCCATGATGGAGGATCCCAGCTTCTTCAGGATTAATATTGTCACCAAGGTCAGAGGCAACAAGTATGAACACAAGTTCTAGCCTGTGCTCATGGAGTCTCAGCTTGTGCTTGTGGACTGCACCCTGCCCATGCTCTTCCTTTCCCAAATGCCTGCTTTGGGACCTCAATCTCTAGTATCAGATGAGGAGACTATAACCTTACAGAGATAACTTAACAAGTGCCCACAATTGTGTAACCCTGTAGCAAATCCTTTAATATATATATACATGTGTATATCTCTTACTAGTTCTCATTCTCGGGTTGAACCCTGACCAATACAGAATTTGGTGCCAGAAGTGGGGTGTTGCTAACAAAAACCTAAAAATGTGAGAGTGGCCTTGAGACCAAGCAGTGGGTAGAGATTAGAAGAATTTTGAGGAGTGGGACAGAGAAAGCTTAAATTGCCCTGAGCAGACTTTGAACAGAAATATGGAAACAAGGAGGCTGCCAGTCAGGGCCCACAAGGAAGTAAGGAAGATATTACCGGAAACCGGAGCACAGGGGGTCCTTGTTATGTAGCAGCAGAGAGATTAACAAAATTGTCATCTGCTGTAAGCAGAGAGAAAATCTTGTAAGGGATGAACCTGGTTACCCAGCTAAAGTGATTTCCAACCTAAGTGTTGAAGGCACTGCCAGCAGCATCTTCCTGCTCATAGTGAAATGTGAGAGGAGAGAGATAAGTCGAAGGAAGAACTGTTAAATAAAAAGAAACCAGGACTGGATGGTTTTGAAAATGCTCAGCCTCTCCAGGTGGCAAAAATGCTAAAACTAAGAAATGGCTTCTGAGCACTATCAGCAAAACTCCCTCTCTAGAGCTTCTTGAATCACCTCATAATAAACTATTTGTGTCAGGTTCTAATTATTGAGGAACAAACCTAAAATGCATACTTACTTTTTTTCCTAATTCCAGAGATTTGAAGCCCTAGTGGGGAGGCTATTCTGCAAAAACCAAGCCCTCTATTGTGGGGCTAAACACACACACACACACACACACACACACACACACACACATCCCTCACCCAAGAGCCAGAGGAGCTGAAGTGGGACCCAAGGGAAGGTAGAGAAATTGCTCACCCACCTGGTTTTCAATCTACTTTTGGGATATTCTCTCTCAGTGCCTTCTACAAAGTTCTTTTCTTAAGTCTAACACACAAACACTGGTGTTGTCCAGGGCTCCTCACTCACCTCTCCCAGGAAATTATGTACCATTCCTTGTCTTACACACTGACAGATCACCAATTTGTATTTCAAGCCCAGCCCTTCCTCCTAAACTACAGCCATTATCCAACATTCCAGTGGAAATCTATGCCACAGTGTTCCAAAGGCAACTCACACATCCAGAACACACACTGTCTCTCTCTCATTCAAACACACACACACACACACACACACACACACACATATCTACACACAACCCAGAGAAAATACCTTTTCTAAGAGTGACACACCTGGTCTTTGGAACCAGACCACCTGTATTTCAGTCCTGACTCTATCACTTCCTGACTATAATACCTTGGACAAGTATTTTTTTTTTCACCTCCCTGTGTCTCAACTTTCTCACTATGATTCAAAGTTAATAATAGTTCTTACCTCATTAGGTTATTGTGAAGATAAAATGAGCTCCACATATAAAGCAGAAGTGCCTGGCACATATTATACTCTCCATAATTTTAGCTGTCAATATTATTATCTTGGTGAATTGCATCACTCAATAATTCAAGGAGGAACCCTGAAGTTCTCTATTGCCCCATGACACACACATATCTAATTAACCATCAAACCCATTGGTTCTACCTCCTAAACATCTTCCTAATCCATTCACTTCTCTCCAGCCTGACTGTTACCTCTTTCACTCAAGCCTTCATGATCTCCCATCAACAAGGGTCAGTGTGTAACCACTGTGGCCCCCTTACCTGGGTTTTATGTGTACCATAATCAAAACAACCCCACCCTAAGATATCTTTGTCCAAATCCCTTCTCCGCACTGTAGCCAGAATAGCCTTCTAAACTAAAACTCTCATCATGTCTCTGCCCTGATTAAGAAGCCTTAAGCATGAGATTTTGTCTCTCATGTGGGATTGCAGGATGCTTTTTGTGCTCTTTCCTTTGTGCTCACTGGTGTCAGCCCCACCCGTGCTCCCGTTACTTTGTATTATTGGAAAAGTTTGAACTGTTTAAACTCTTAACATGTCCTTCCTCCCAGAGTCCTAGGTGCTATTAAAGAAAACCAGAGGCAGACAGTAGTTAAAGCAGCAAAAACAGAGTTCATTCAGTAACTACTGCAATAGCGGGAAAGAGACCTCAATATAGAACCGGACTCAATTCTGAAAATAGCATGGATAAGTGAGCATTTATGGCCAAGGAGCAGGGTGGGGGCGAAAGGTGGGTGGATGGAAAATCACTAGGAGGAGACATCGAAGGTAGGGGGACTCTTGCTAAACTGATCTGACAGGATCCTTGCTGAAGGTAGGTCAAGGTAACCAGATATTGAGGGTGGAGGAGGAAGAATTTGATAGAAGATGATCAGATATAAAAGGGGGATTCTCTCTAAACCAACTTAGCAGGACTCTTGCTAAAATTGGGCTATGAAAGTTCAGCAAAAACAGGAGCCAAGGTCAAGGCCTAGTCGAGAAGAGGTTTTAGAGGAGCCTTATCAAAGTTTGGTCAAGGAGAGAGTCTTTGTTGGTGCTGAAAAAGAGGGAAATATTATGTCAAAGAATACCCCTGTTATACCAAATGTGAGAGTATTTGGAGGCAGAGCCTGTGGGAGGCGATTAGGTCATGAGGGCAAAGCCTCCATGAACAGGACTAGTGCCCTTATGTAAGAGACCCCAGAGAGGTCCCCTCCTCCTTCCTCTGTGTGAGAGAAGGCAGACATCGATGAATCAGGAAGTGGGCCCTCACCAGACACAAAATCTGCAACAGCTCAGGCATAGCCTTCCCAGTCTCCATAACTATGGGAAATACATTTCTGTTGTTTATAAGCTACCCAATCTATGGTACTTTATTAAAGCAGCCTGAATGATCTAAAAGAGAAAATTGATACTGAGAAGTATGGTGCTGCTATAACAAATACCAAAAAATGTGGAAGCATCTTTGGAACTAGATAATGGATAGAGGCTGGAAGAACTTTGAGACACATGCTAGAAAAATCCCACATTGCTGTGAACAAATCGTTAAGGTCAATTCTTATGAGAGCTCAGAAAGGAAAGAGGCAATCTGTAGAGAAAGCCTCAGCCTTCTTAGAGAATATCTAAGTAATGCTGAACAGAATGTTGGTAGAAATAAGGGCAGTAAAGAACATGCTGTTGAGGTTCCAGATGGGAATGAGGAACTTGTTGGACAATGAAGGAAAGGTCATCCTTACTATAATGTGGCAAAGAACTTGGCTGAATTATCTTCATGTCTCAGTGTTTTGTGGAAGATAGAACTTGCAAGCAATGAAATTGGATATTTGACTGAGGAAATATCTTTAAAAAAAAAAACTAAAAAAGTATTGAAGGAGTGGCCTGGTTCCTCCTGACTGCTTGTAGTAAAACATGAGAAGAGAGGAATGACGTACGAACAGAATTGTTAATCAAAAAGGAACTTAAAGATGTGGAACATTCTCAGCCTATCCATATTGAAAAGAATGAGAAAGGACTGCTTGGGAAAGAATACTAAGGGTGTGGTCAAATAACCATCTGATAGAGATTAGTCAGCCATCTTGAAAGAAGCCAGAAGCCAGACTGTGTTGTCCAAGATAATGGAAAAACGCAAAGGAGGGTTCACCTGTACTTGCAGGAACTCGATGTGCACTGCCCCGTACCCCGCCTCATGTCACCAGCTCAGCTCCACACACTTCAGCTTACTGCTGCTCAGCCGCATCAAGTAAGGCATCAGTGGGCCCTAGTAGGGGGTGCCCTGCACCCAGAAAGCCAAAGGGGTGTAGCTACCTCCACCTAGGTTTCAAAGGATGGAGCCGCCTGGAGCTGCGGGCATGGGACCCAGGTAGAGGACATCCAGGAGGTAGGGACCACAACAGATATCACCACTAGGGCAGTGTGGTGGTATTAAATATTTAGAGTTGGGGCCTTTTAGAGGAAATGGGATTAGGTGCCCTTATAAAAGATGCCCCAGAGGGATCCCTCACCCTTTCAGTCATGCAAGGCTACAGCGAGATGATGGCCATCTGTGAACCAGGAAGCAGGGCCTCACCAGACACTTTGATCTTGAATTTCCCAGGCTCCAGAACTGTGAAAAATAAATTTCTGTTGTTTATAAGCCATCCAGTCTATAGTGCTTTGTTATAGCAGCCCAGATAGGCTAAGACAACCCCTCTGCTCTTAAGTGTTCCAAACAGCCACAGGTGAATGGGGAGGTGTGTGTAGTCAGGGAGGGGTGGGCTGGACACCTGGTGAAACAGGGAACAGTGCACCTTGGCCCTGAGCTGCCCTGGCCTGCTTCAGAGGGCAGCTCCTGGCTGAGTGTGCCCCCAAACTCTGCTTTGCATGCTTCCAAGCCAAGAGATAACTCTGGTACTGCAGCTAACTAATCTAACCACAGCAAAGGTCAGAATCCCCACAATGGAAGAAAGCCCTTCCTGCAACAGTGGAGGGCATCTCCACGGCTGAAGCCAAACCTAGGCACTCTGATAGAAAGGCTTTCATGTTATAGGGCTTGAGTTTCTTTTTTTTTTTTTAACCTAAAAAAAAAAAAAAGTAGTCAAGAGGCTGTCAGGCAGCTCAGTGTCTCCATTAGAATTCAGAGTATTCCACGGTAATTACAAAACAGCTGTAATGGAAAATTGGTAGTCAAACCCATTTTCCAGCGACTAGAACGGTGAATGGGCTCCATTATGTTCCTAATTCTCATTAACTTAATTTGCATAGAAAACAATGAAGGAATACATAATGAGGTACAGTGGGCGAGCAGCCCAGGCCTGGCCCCCCACAGTGCTGGGCTCAACCCACAGTGACCCACCCCAAGGGAGGGGAGGCCCAGTGCCCCTTCTGGGCCGGACTCCACTCCTCAACCTGAGGCTGCTGACCTGAGCTGGTCCTGGATGGGCGAGGTGGAGGGTGACTGCTTGCCTGTCGCTCGTGCAGGATCACCTTGCCTCAGCACACACAGTGCAAATCCCATTTCTTCTCTCCACCCCTCTCCCCCCACCCCTGCTCTTGGTGAGGCTGAAGAACTGGAGCAGAAGGAGGAGGGAACTTGTTTCCGGGTAAGCAATTCCAGGCTTTGGCTGTGTATGCATGCATGTTTCTCCCTACAAATCTGGTTTTAATTATAATTGGCCCTGGCAGAAGTATGAGCTCAGCAGGAGGGAAGCAGGAAGGGGTTGGGGTACAGGGCTGGACCTGAGCTGAGCCCTGGGTGCCCTTTGGAAAGTAGGGACAGCAGGGATTAGTCCCAGTTTTGCCACCCTTAGCTGTAGTGAGCACGTCAGACCAGACCTCAGCTGGTGGACCAAATGTAACTTGAGATGAGGCTGGGACAGATCACAGCCAAAGCTCAAAGCTCAAACAGCTAAGTTATCTGCTTAAACGAATAAAATCACAAACCAAAAATTAAAAAGTGACACATTCGACTCACTGTTTTGGGCATCTAAGATATTTCAGACTCTATACTGGACTGTCTCGATGAATCATTACAGCAAAACTGTGAGATAAGAATTACATCAATTTTTCTGATAGGGAAACTGAGGCTCAAATAACTGTGTATGCTAAGGTTATTTAGCTCTTTACAGGCAAAGCATGGTCTTATGGACCAGCTAGTCTAGCCAGGCCTACACTTCCTTACTAACTTGCTAACTTCCCGGCACACATAGAAAATGATAACACCTATGTGGTACTCTGGATGAAGGAGAGGGAACTCGGAGCCCAAAGAAGGCTGTCCCAAACTCCAACTGGGTGAGGGGATCAATAGTTCAAGCCGCATGGGTTGGAAATCTCAAGTCTGATCCATAGAAATGCTGGCCCCTTGTGTAGATAATCCAAAAGTTACCAGGAAGGCAGGTATATGCCAGCAGTATCCCAACAATATCTCACTTGGTGAAACAGAAATGGCTGAAATGCCACTGTTAGTCTGGGTTAATCATTGCCCTCCTCATTCCTCTTTTTAAATGCATATCTTTTTGATTAATGTATAATACACAGGCAATAAAGAAATGCAATGTAAGGAGCATTTAACTCAAAGTAAGAGACCTGGGTTTGATTCCTAACTTAGCCGCTTAATAGCTGAAAGACCTTGTGCAATTCACGTCAAGAAGGCTGGACCAGATAACCTTCCTTTTCTTAAAACTCTGTGAAGGTATCCATCATAGGCTTTCATCTTGAGGCAGGAAAAAGCCAGTGGCATGCCACATGCTGAAAGGAAGAATGGCATAGGCAAGTGAATAAAAACAACCTTTTCCAATAACCAATCTTTCCCAGCTGCCCCACACCAACCTTATCACTCCCATCATCTCCAACAGCAATTTTCTGAGACCCTACTAAGTTCTGGGGATCACAAATGTATGGTTCATAATCCCTACAACAACACGATGAGGTGGGTTTTGTCATCGCCATTAGACATGGCACTGTCACGAAGTTAAAGCCACACAGCCGGGTGTTGTGCCTACTCTGCGTATACAGCTCTGTCTCACCTCTCAGCCTGGGCTCTCTTTATTTTTGTGACAACTTGCTGCCTGTCCTTTAGCAAAACTCCCTCTGCACCTAGAGTGGATGGTCTGCTCTGTAGCAGTTCAGTGAACTGTCAATGCTCAGGGTGCAATCGGGAACCCAAGCATGTCCCATCTCATTTGCTTCCCAAGCTCACCCTTGGAGATGCTGTCTATATTGAAGAGACCTGGAGACAGTTTAAGCAGAACTTTTGTCTGATTTGACCAATTGGATTGGTTCTTCAGGTGCCATAGCTATGCAACCCAGACAGGGACACCCTTGACAACCAACACAGCAATCCCTTGTGTGCAAGGCCAAGGAAAACAGCTTGTCTGCACTCATGCAGACAGACTTCTGTTTTTCTGTTTGTGCCCACCAAAAATCAGTTAATACAGTGTTCAGGAAGCATTTGTTGACTAATGGACTGACTTATTGCCTTTGTTAAAACTCAAGACTATTTACTAAGTACCTAATATGTATAGTCATTGTGCTAGGAAAGTAGAGAATTTTGCATTCTCCAGTTTGTAAAACATGTTCAGATATTCTAAGACTTCATAGAGTTTCTCATAACTGCTTGGTTAGGACTAGGCATTGGGACATGGTTACCCTTCTTGACACTAACCTCATGGCTTAGGTGTACGCTGTAGGATAAGGCAGGAGGAGCCCAAGAGACCAAGTCCAATGTTCTAATATTGTCCCGCTTCACCCCTGACTTTTTCTAATTTATTTTTTTTATATTTTATTTTTTCATTTCAGAGGATTATGGGGGTACAAACACTTTGGTTACATAAATTGCCTTTGCACTGCCTGAGTCAGAGCTATAAGCGTGCCCATCTTTTAAAGAGAAATTCCAGCTGGCCTATTTAACCAAGCCCCGATTCCAAGCAATTCCCACTCACAAATGGACTGCCTTTCAGATTAGTTTTCCTGCGGGTTCTCCACGCATGGTCCCTCATTTCCTATGTATAACAGAACAAAGCTCCACGCATGGTCCCTCATTCCCTATGTATAACAGAACAAAGCTGAGGATGCGCTAGAAAGATTCAGAGCTGGTTTGTTTGTTCCCTTCTTGGGTTCACTCAATGGCACTTACACACTGAGAAAAACCTACTTGTGGCTGAAGTTTCCCACGCAGAGTTGCAGGCACTCGGCGTTCCCTCAGTAAAGTGCCTCTCGCTGTGTTCCTGGGAACCAGCACCACACCACACAGCTCTGCCAACTGCGTCACTTTTAGATTCTGGGCTTTGAAACCAAATAAAAATTGATATGTGTGTAATCACATTTGTTTAATTAAAGTAACACATCTGTGCAGTAAATATTCCAGCACGAGCTGGTCAATAGCAAATCCTCAGCATGTACAGTAATAATTGACTAATGTAATTAAATGCATGTCAGAGTTTTAAAAGAAAATATAATGAGATTTCATCATTTTATATGTACAGGTAATTAGTTCTTAGCAATGTGAGTAAAAGCAAATTATCTACAGATTTGAACTATCAGCAGATAATTCAAATGACCTAGTTTGGAAGAGAAAATGGTATCTAAAAATGAGAGAAATTCAAACCAAAACATACATTTTCTACTATTAAATCTGAAAGCTGAATTAAGAAATGAGCACGTATGATTTTGCTCAACATGTTTTCACCGAGCTTTCCTGTTGGGTGAGCTGAGCCCCAGCGAGGTACCAGGTTGGAGTGAGGGCTCTCCTGGCTCAAGCTCCTCTTCCGGCTATCTAGGTGTCCAGGAACTTCCTAGCACCAAGCTCTGGAGCATTTTGAACAAATCTCTCTTTGGTTTCTCTTGTCGTTCAGCTGACCCACCTCTTGCTGCTTCTTAAAAGTTCCTGTTTAGTCTGGGCATTATCCTCCTGAATTCTGGATAGCATGCGCACCGACAGGGCTGTGGGAAGGGCGTTCCAAGAGTAGGGAACAATACGAGCAGATGCAAGGAAGTAGCGAGGCACATGGCCTGTTTGGGAAGCAGCAAGGAGCTCAGCCTGCCTGGAGAAGAGTCCAGTAAAAGAGAGGGAGCTGTGGCTGTCAAAATAGGCTGGGATATGATGGGCAGAGACTTGACTATCAGCCAAGAAGTTTGAGCATCATTCTCTGAAGGCAATACGAACTTGCTGAAGATGCTGTTTTTTGCTGCTTCACTCAACACTAATCATGCCAAATGCTTCAAAAATCCCAGCACTCAAATATAACTAGCTGCTTGTAGAAACAGTCAAGTCCTCATCACGAAAGTCCAGCCATTTTGAGATTAGGGTCCTTTCTCTCCAGGATGGAAGCTATCTGGATGCTTATTTTACCTTCTGGGTAATGCCTCAATTTCCTCTCATTCTCTAAACTCCTACAAATGCCAACACTGTTCACTTTAATGACGCACCTTAGCAACAGTGGCTCTCAATTGTGAATCTTGTCTTGTGTGAATCTTATTGCCATAGCCAGACCAAGGGTGGGCAGAGACAGCATGAGCCTGTCCTGTGCATGTAATTGTATGTTTTCCATTTGCATACACAGGCTGTTTGATTTTATCTGTTCTGTCATGACCCTGTGTCAGGAAACAGCAGTGAGAGGACAGAACGACCATGACCCACACAAAGTTTGACCATCATTTGATATGAGAGCAACATGTTCCTCGCTAGTTGGAGGACAGAAGCTTTGCCTGGTGACATGGGCAGTGGCTGTCCTGAGGACACCCCCACCTGCTCCTTAGCTTGCACCTTTTGTGATCAGAGCCCTCTTTCTGTGGGACAGTTTGTTCCGGAGCATGAGTGACCAGAACTAAGAGTCAGAGTGGCCTCATGTTCAGGGCTTAATAGTTGGCACTTAATAGTTCCTACAATACAACAAAAAATGCAATAACAATAGTGATAAAGAGGAAACATAGATTAAAAGAGACAGACAGCCTATAGTGCCAGCTACTTGGAAGGCTGAGGCAGAAGGATCGCTTGAGCCCAGCAGTTTGAGGTTGTTGTGAGCTAGGCTGACTCCACAGCACTCTAGCCTGGACAACAGAGCAAGACTCTGTCTCAAAAAAAAAAAAAAAAAAAAAAAAAGAGACAGACAAATCAACCAGGAACAAAGTATTTATTTATTTAACAAAGAACAAAGAACTTATTTGGATCAAACAGACTAGAAATATCTATATGTAAATCGAAGACATATGAATGCTTACTAAATGTTTGTATATAAGAATTTTTGTTAAGTTTCAGGTTTGATAATTGTATCATGGTTACAACTTATTAATCTTTTTCCAAAGAGCCCTTATATTTTAGAAATACAAACCAAAATACATACAGGTGATAGGATGTGATGATGTCTGCATTTCCTTCTGAATATTCTAGGAGAGGGAGAAAAAGAGAGTTGGTAAGTATAGGAATGAAACAAGAATGGCCATGCATTGATAATTGTTGGAGCTAAGGAGATAAGGACGTAGGGCTCAATATACTAGTTTCTTGACATCTGTGTATATTTAAGTTTTTCATTTAAAAAATTATTATGGTTCTGATTTGCAGTCAGCTAAAGGCAGAAGAATTTCTGAGTTGTTAGTTTATGGCCAGAGTTTGAGATTGGGTGGAGGCTGGAGCCCTGGGTTCCATTTGTGGCTGGGGTTACAAACTTGTAATTTTTCATGTGTGGAGCAATCTACAAGCAAAGGAAGAGTCCAGGAGTGGTCTCCCCATAATTATGATCATACAAGGAATAAACTGTATGATCATGATTATGGGGTAACTTGGGGTCTGGGCTTGGGATCAGTCTGTGGTCAGCTTTAGGGACTGGTCAGAAGCTAGAGTGAAGAAGTCTATCTGTAGCCAAAGTAGGGGGTCATTCTTTCTGGAATTAAAGACAGTGTATGCCCTCAATTAGGGAATTGTATTTCCAGAGCAAAAATTCAAATCGATGGACAAATGGAGAGGAAGATGTGGGTATTCTCTGTGGCAATGTGGGGTGGATGGGCAGCTGCACCTGGTGAGGGCCTCATGCTGCTTTGACTCATGGGGAAAAATGGGCAGGGGCCCAGAGTGTGCAAAGACATCACATGCCAAGAGAGGAAGCAAGAGAGAGAAACTGAAAAAGCCACACTTTCTCAGCAACGCACTCTCACAGAAACTGATCCATTCCCATGAGAGCTAGAACTCACTCACCCCAGAAGGAGGACATTATTTTCCAGAGATCCACCCCCACAACCCGAACACCCCAACACTGGTCCCACCTCCCAACACTGCCACATTGGAGATCAAATTTCAACATGAGTTTTGGCAGAGACAAACCATATCCGAGTCATAGCAGAGGGAGAGAGAGGAGATACATTTGGCTTTTTCTTCATCAGTAAATGCTTCCTTAAAGAGGTAAAATTCTTGCAACCCAACATTCCACTGAGGAAAGCTGAGCGTCAGGAGGTGCTTCCCAACCACAGCAACACCAGGAAAAGGACCTGAGTGACCACACCTCACCTCACCTGTGAACTTGTGACATCTACAGTGGAAAGGAGGAAAGTGTACAGATGATCTGCAAGGGTTTCTGTGGGAATGGCCATGGGTGTGTGAGGGCTGTGGTGAGAGCGAGGGCATGTTGGATTCTGGGCTTTGAATGAAACTCTCCCATCTCCATTTTGAATTAGTTGAGGTCACAGTACATCAAGGGTCTAGAAGGCATGACTAGACTCAGAGCATGTGTCGGTGACAGGTGAGAGTCACCAGATTATGAGGCTACCACAGCAGACAAGATGCTCTAGCAGTGCCTTCTACAGCAAACCAATGGGAGTTCTTGGCTGAGTGAAAACTGGCCAAGGAGCTAGGACGAGACCTCCATTGCCTCTGCTTACCAAGACTGGACCTCAGAGAACAACTTTCCAATTCTCCCTCCCAAACAGGCAAGAGAGACAAAGGCTCTCACACAGCTTGGGTTACTTGGAAACAAGAACTGGGAATGAAGGAAAGCCAGGTGGCCTTTGATAGCAAGAAGGTGAGAAAATGGGAAACAAAGTCTGCCATCTTAAAGGCCGACTGTGAATAGCTAAGTAAGGGCCACGAAGTCCAAATGCAAAGTGGAGAAACAGATTCCTTTGTCAACAAACAGCAAGGGCCCCCGCCATGAGCAAGCAGGTTGGAAGAACTGAGTTCCAGAGGAGGGAGAGTGCCCTAACCCACAATAGGAAAGATATTGTGACAGTTGAATTCAGGTAACAACAACCCTATGTGACCAGTATTGTCATTACTGGACAAGTTTTATTATTATTACCATCTTTTCATGCAGACGAGGCAGCTGAAGGTCTGCAAGATTCACAGTCAGGCAAGTCAGGCAGACAGCAAGTGGCAGAGAGAGGATCAAAGCTGTGGCTGCAACTCCAAAGCCTGAATTATTTTCTTTATTCCTTTGTGGCCTTAATGGCATGATGAAACAAATTCAGAGGGCTGGGGTAGTGGGAGAGATAGAGATAGAGATGAGAGAGAGAGAGAAAGACAGAGGGAGAATGCACTGGGGAAGTGGACAAGAAGAAGGCAGAGTTAGCCAGAAGAAAATGATGATAATAATGGATAGTCCTGAACATCTGGCTGAGAGGTTTTCAGTAGATTTGACAGTAAAGAAGATCCAGGGCAGAGACCATAAAAGTGGTGTTTGGGGATGCTTAATCTTTCAGGGAGAATTGAAAGATAAAAGATTTGGGAGCAGGGCACTCGGGCTTCAGGAATCAGGGTTACCTGTGTTGTTCCCCTCCTTGGTCACTGAGTGAACAGTAACCAAATAGGTTTTTTGTAAATTTTCTCCTTCAGGCTTGTTGTTTCCCATTTCTAGGTGGGAGTGAAGGTTACCAGTTAGGATCACTTGTATTGGCATTTACACCTTTGAGAGCAGTTTTCTCCTTAAAAACACAGTGATATGTTCAATCTTCAGTGGTCCTCATTTCATATGAAAGAGAAATGTCACAAGTGACAATCTCAACAGCTACATTCTGGGGCTGAAGTTAATCTCCCATCTAAAGGGGAAACCCCTGTAAACAAAGCCAAGTATAGCAGGCAGCCCTATATCTTAGAAGACAGGACTCTCTTGTATAAAACTTGGAATCTATGTTGCCAGGGTCTCCTCTAACTCCGTGATGTCGTGAGGATGAGATTCTAATTTTTAAAATGTGTCAGGTCCAGCCTTCTGCCTTTAAGCAGACCTGCACTCCTGGAGGAAGCTCAATTCCTAGAGCCTGCCAAGCCTTTCTGCATTCCAGGGACTTGGCACTTGCTGTTTCCTCTTCCTGGATGGCTCTTCTTACTCTTTGCAAAGTTGGCTCGTTCTCTTCCTACAGGTACCTGCTTTAAATTTCTTTTGCTCACAGAGGGCTTTCTGGACCACCTACTTAAGTGATCGCCCTGTTTGTTTCTCATCTTAGAACCCTGGTTATTTTCTACATGAATCTCATCACACGTTGATAATTTTATATATTTGCTTGCCTTCTGGTTGCTTATCACTCCAATGAGAATACTAACTCCACAGATTTGCCTACTGCTGGGTCCCCAGGATGTAACACAGTGTCTGGTACATAGTGTGTAATGAAGAAATACTGGAGGGATGGAAGGAAGTTTAGATGGGTGGATGGATGGATGGATGGATGGAAGAATAAATACTTTATTAAATTTGCCATGAAAAAAAGAAGGCTATGCAGTCAAATGGATTTGGAAAATGTGTTCTCTTCCCTTCTTGGAGATTCACAGTGCACATTAGCATTTTAAAGGGTATGAAAATTCCCCAGTAAGAAAAAACTTACTTAATTTTATTTAACTCAGCATTTCCTAAACTTATTTTAACTCAAAATACTTCTTTTTCGTGGTACACTTACTTAACATCCTGCCAAAGAATGTTCCTTGAAACACCAGTTTGGAAAATCTGCTCTTTTATAACCATTGCCATGTTGAATAGTAATTATTTTTCAACTCTCCTTCCAGGCTGTGAGGCCCCAAAAGACATAGACTGAGACTTACTCATCTTCATATATTTAGTGGATAGCACAGTGTCAGGCACAGAGTGAATACTCAGAGATAACTGAGTGCCTGAGAAGGGAGGAGAAAAGAGGAAGGAAGGGAGAGAGGGAAGAAGGGAGGGAAAATACAGATGGGTTTGTCCATAAGTAATTACTTCCTGTTATGGACTTCGGTTGACTTTGAGGAAAATAATCAAATGCCAGTGCTGACCTTACTATGCCAGAAGTCCATGTTACATCAACCGTCACAGATAAATGCCAGATTAATAATTGGCCTAGGTTAGGAAAAGGGTTGCTTCAAAATAAATACCTCCCTACCCCTCACCTTCTGACACACACACATAATGTTCTTATGCTGAGCTCCTCCCGTGTCTGTCAGACATTATTATATTTAGAGAATATTAGAAACAATATTACACACTTGTTAAGAATGAATATAGGTTCTGAAGCCAAATCCAGACTCTACCATTTATTGGCCATGTGAACTTAGACAAAGTGTTTAACCTTTCTAAGGCACAGTTTCCTCATCTGTAAAATGCAGATAATAATAGTGTATATTTATTGTGCTGTTGTGAATGTTAAATAAGATAAACATGTCATGGGCTTAGGACAGTGTCTGGCATGAAGCAAGTAATCAATAAACTACTACTACCTCCTGGAGGAGGACTCCCTTCCCTGTGAGGACATCAGGATTGCCTTTAGAAGGATATTTAGGGAAATTCTTAACTCAGAAGAGCAGTGTTCCAACTGTAAGATTTCAGGCCCAAGGAAGGACAATTTCAGGGGGATGGGACTCTTCAAATCTTATGCCGAGATTCTACCACCTTCTTAAACACCTTGTGAAATTGTGCACAATCATGTTTCATCTGGCACTTTGCGGATACATGCTTTCCGTACCATGAGGCTGGCAGGAAATCAAAAATAAGTACACTTTTTCTAGATAAAATTCAACCCACACTGACTTGTAGGAATGCACCTGGAGCCAGCTTTGTCCCCTCCTTCCTTGTAATCATGTCGGATTCATTATTTTGTTCTTTGGGGGAGTTGGAATTACAAGCACAGGTAACTTCTGTCTGTGTAGTGTGCACACTATATAGGGATGGGAAAGGTTGGAGGAGCCACAAGAGGCAGGAAGGCACATGGTCTCGACCTAGGATGGGATTAGGGAGGGGAGGGCTAGGGAGTGGGCCTGGTTAAAAATTAGCACCTAACCAGGGCTGAGCATACACACACAACAATATGTAGGAAAGGCTCTGAAATAAGTTGAATATAAGAATATCATCCAAGAATTACTTTTAAAGAGGATTTCAGTTTGGGACAAAAAAAAAATTCTCTATTTCTGAGTTCGAATGTTGCCTGACTGTGGCCCTAATGGACAAGTTACAGTCTTAAAAGACTGAAAGGAACTCAGAGTGATATCATCCCCCCACCCCTGGATAAGATTCATGTTAAATCAGCTGAAATTGTCCTTACCTTTCTTTTAAATCAACTTTAAACTCATCTAGAAAATCCTACACTCTTGGAGGTGGACGGGTCTCCTTCCTGAAATCCAACAACTTTGACAGATGGCTGTACGAGCTTAGAGGGAGGAAGGGGTGGGTGAGTTCAAGAGCTGCATCCCACATCTCTAATCTTTAGAAAGTTAGTTCTCGTGTCAAGCTAAAATCTGCTTCACTGTAACTTCCATCTGCTGTTCCAGTCCTGCCATTTGGAACCACATAGGACATGTCTGTTGTCTTCCATTTGACGCCCTTTCGTTCCTGACCCTCACCTCTCATTGCCTCTCCTCTGCACTAAACAACCCACAAACGTTCCCCACATGCTGTGGTTTCCATAGACTTTACCTTGCCACTGCTTGGTTATTGTCTGCCTTAAAATGTGCCTGCTGGAATGAATTCAATGCCCCAGATACGTTCAGGCCCACACAGAACATCGTGACAATCAGTGGCTAAGAACAACACCTTTTGCAGTCAGATACACTCAGTTCCATCATGTCCTAGCTCTGTGTCCTGGTACAGGTTAAACTTAGGTTTCTCCATCCATAAAATGGACATCATAATAAGGTTTTCAGGAGTTGTCTTCACGTATAAAAAAAACATTAAGCACAGTACCTGGTACATGGTTCGTGCAAAATAAATGCTGGCTACAATGAATGTTGATGTTATTTGCGTTATTAGACATGATATTCCATTATTAGTGTAAAATTTTAACAGCTACTCATGCTGTTAATTCACAGTGAGGCAGCCAAAACATAATTTTTTCCATAAATTGTTGTCAAGAAACATCTTCCCTACCTTGTGTCTGTGCAACTTGTTATTTGAATCCAAATTCAGAATTTGTCTGTATTCATGTTTATCTTCTGGCTCATTGCTTCAACATATAAATATCATCTTTTATGGGTAAAAAAGAAAAGACCCTCCCTTGGCCATGAGCCACAGGACTTGACTGCACACAGAGTCTGGAAGCTTTTCTAACAAAAGCAGGAGCCCCATGTAGTTGGGATCTTACTGCCTCGTGGTTTCTTTCCCCACCTAGGACTCCAGTGTCCAGACTTCCACCATCCGGAATTTAACCTGTGGGTTCATTCGACAAGTTAAACGCACATTTGTCGAATGCCTTCTCTGCAGCAATGCCATCTCTTGACTGGGGCTATGCAGTGAGTAAGACAGGCAAGATCCCTGCTCTCATCTAGCATACATCCCAAAGGGCAGATGGACAGGGAAAAAGTATGTACACCAGATAAATGCAATGTTAAGTGTTATGTGTTGTAAGTGTTATGAGGAAATAAAGCAGATGGCAAGATGGAGAGGGATGTGGGTGGGGTGAGGACCACTAGACTGAGTGGTTCCAGAAGGCACTCACAACCTAAAGTGAGGCTAAGAGCTGCCAGACCCAACAGATGCACAAGTCGGCATTTCCCTAGTCGGTTTGGTTGTTCCTTTTTTATAAACATGAGTGACACTAAAATGTATGTCATTAAAGGTAGGAAATTGCTCAGTCTTCAAAACTTCCAAAAGCCTGGCTCAGGTTGTCTACCCACAGCAAGCTCCTTTGGCTCATGAGACAGAGCCTCCCTTGCCGTTGCCAGGAATGACAGCAGTTTAGTGTGGTAATCCGGAATATCACATGCTCTTTGGAAGTTAAGGGAGCAGTTAAAATGGAAAAACATATTTTTACTAAATTGGTTCATTTGGGAAAGAAAATCTTATAAGATCCATAAGAAGCTGGACACAGTAGGCTTTACTTGGTAGGAAAGATTCTGGGAGTCGTTTCTCTAGGTTCAAACCCCAGAGCATTCCTTGAATCTCTCTAGTTCAGTGTTAGAGCACCACCCTCATCAGAAAATCTCATTTCTCATGAAAAGGGGCCTTCCTCTTTTGTAATAAAAACATCAGAGGTGCACTGAGTAAGGGCTTGCTATTTCAGCTACTCTCTCCTGGGGTTCCAGGTGACCTGCCCGTTGATAGCAGTTTGCTCTACTTTCTGCCCAAGATGACCTCTTGCCATCTAGGTACAGGACTTCACTTTTTCCAAAGCCCCATTGAGAAAACATGAGAAAAGAAGACAACCTATTCCATGCTAACTATTAATAATAAATACACCTTGGTCAGAATCTGGGGAGAATCTCCACTGATGACGTGGGCTCTGGAGCTAAGGTAGGGATTGGTCAGTAGGTGAGCCAAACCAGGAGAACAAGGCCACAAGCTTGAGATGGTCTTACCTTTCCTGTGGAGTAAATCTTAAATCAGAAGTCTAAGGTCTTTCTCATTAGATACCAGCTCGCTCACTTGCCATTGCAGAGGGGTCTTCTTTCTTGAGTGACTAGGTTGCTCTCGGCCCTACCCCAGGCCCCTGCCCCCAAAATCATCTCACTGATGTCTTTGCATTTATCCCCAGGCTACGCTTTCTCCAAAATAATACTAAGTATTGTCCATAGTTACAGATATGTGTATGTGAATCCATAGAAAACTTTCTGGAAAGACTCATATTAATACAAAATGCTCACAATAGTTACCTCTGGGGAAAGGGTTTGAGTTTAGGAAAGGATAGTCAAATAGGATTTTTTTTTTAATCTGCATGGTTTTAATATTTAGAAGGAGGTTGTTTTCAGGAATTACTTGTGCAATAGAAATTAATTGTGTAAAAATTTTTAAAACCAAATACTACCAGCATCTAAGTAGAAATGAATGATATCGATCAGGGTCCCCAAACTTTTTGGCACCAGGAACCTGTTTCAAGGAAGACAATTTTTCCACGGACCGGAGGGTGGGGGATGGTTTCGGAATGACTCAAGCCTATTGCACTTTATTTCTATTTTTATTACATTGTAATATATAATGAAATAATTATACAACTCATAATGCAGAATCAGTGAGAGCCCTGGACTTGCTTTCCTGCAACTAGATGGTCCCATCTGGGCGTGATGGGAGACAGTGACTGTAAATACAGATGAAACTTCACCTGCTCACCCACCACTCACTTCCTGCTGCGTGGCCCAGTTCTTAACGAGCCACAGACTAGTACTGGTCCATGGCCTGGGGGGATTGGGTACCACAGATACAGACTACGAGGCAAAAAGAAAAAAGAAAAACTCAAGCTCAAACTTCTACACAGCACTAAATGTAAGAAGATGTAAGAGAAATACATAGAATTTCTGGGGAAATTCTATAACCAACCAAGTGATTATTCTACGAAAACAATATGAAAGCAAAGTATCTTCTGAATAAAACTGCTGAAAAACTTATCAGTTAATCCAACTGTGATAAATAATTTAGTATAAAAGATTGGGGTTCAAAAGGAATGGTGGTGCAAAAAGCATTTAAATGTAGAAAGGAGTCTAAATGGTTGTAGGAAATGTAGACACAAAACAAAATGAAAACATTTTTTAATTGAAAGAATATACATAATGTAAAAATAATTAATTATTAATATTCTGGTTCTGAAATTCCCCCAATAACCACAAAAAGGCAGGAAGTGAATGGAGAGTTAATAGCGTGGCGTAAAGTAAAACGGTAGTAATTTCCTCATCCGCAGAGTAGGCGATTGACAGTTTCTGCTTTACATGGGCAAGTTAATTAAACTTTCTGTGTCTCAGAATCCTGCAGTGAGGACTAAATGAATATACATACATTTTTTAGCACAGTAGCATATCATATATTAAGAGGTCAAAAAACATTAGCCAATAATTGTAACATAATTATCATTATTACATTGACTTTGATACTTCTAAAAATACAGACTCAAGTATGTTCAAAGCTACTCACTTTTTAGTAGAATTAAAAACCAAGCACATACTTAGCAATTCACAGGAGAAAATAAAAGCAAATAAAATATCATCTATACACGCATAAGAGAAAACCAAAAACCAAAGAGCAATAATACATTAAAAAACATGAAATAAAGGTAAATAGATTAAAAGTGAACACATTGTATTGGTTACATGCTCTTGGTATGAACAGTTGAAAACCTACTTAAATTGGCTTAAATGACAATTTTTAAAACCTGCCTGATTTTATGTAATAGGAATGAAAGATGTAGGACAACCACCGGGCCATGGATTCAGAAGCTCAAGGATAGCTTTAAGAGCCCTGATTCTTCCCATCTCTTTGCTCCTCCATCCTCGTGAGAACTTCATGCCCAGGCAGGCAGCAAGGTGGCCATCTACCATGCCTCCACACATCAGCATCCAGATATAATGAGGCACAGCAGGCGAGAGTCTACCTTCTCCTATGGCTTTCTTAGGATCAAAGAAATTTTTCCCAGAAAACCCCCAAATCCATTTCCTTTCTCCCTGTCTTTTCCAGAATCAAGTTAGCTGCCCATTCCCAAGCCAATCACTGGCACAAAGTGGAATTACCCTCTGACCAATCGGCTCACTCTGGGAGCTAGAGTGGAGTCAGGGTCTCCTGAGGTGCAAGAGGTGAATTCCCGTAAATATCTGGGCTCCCTTAAGACAAAGCAGGAGGGAACAGATTCTGGACAGGGAACTGCAATGTTCGCTACTCATATGAGTTTTGAAAATCACCATCAGTATAATTAACTTCCTTATTAATAGACAGAGACTTTTTATGTTTGGTCAAAATACAAAATACACAAGCTACAACTCAAACAAGGTCAGAAATAAAGGTTAAACACTCAGCCAAGATGTATGCACACAGAAAGGAAACAGGGATAGAAATTGCAAACAAAGCATTAAATAGGCCAAGAGGGGCATTTTAGATTGATTACTGGTGTAATCCACAATTAAGACACAGTAAATGCATGTCCTCGCCTCACACTATATTATACCATCATAGAACAAAAAGCAAAATCTCCAACAAGAGAAAACTGAGAGCCATATAGTAATCACAGAGAAGTTGAACACGTTTCTCCCAGGTTTTGGCTAATCATATTGTCAGAAAGGGATGGTGGACTCAAAATAATATAATTAATGTTTACTTAAAATATTTCAAATGTTAATGTCTTCTAAGCCAGCTAGTCTGACCTAAAATAAAATTTAATTGATGGCTCCAGTTATGATCACCATAAGCACTCACCTGCCGGCCGGAGGCAGACAACAATGCCCTGAGAGTGCCTCCATGATGTTCCTTACAGCCCCTCAGGGCTCCTCATCCCAGGGCTGTCTCCTCGGCACCAATGACTGAGCCCTCTTGTCTGCCCACTCCCACCACCTCCAGCTTCCCAGCCTCCATCCTGCTTCCAGCTGAGCCCAGGGAGGCTAAGCTCAGCTGCCCACCCACCTTGGCAGAGGCCCCTCTTCTCTTTCCCTCTCTGCATGGGTCCAGAAGATACTTTTCTTCTAAGTCCCATGGCCGAAAGCAGATGACAGCCTTTAGCAAGGATTTACTGACATTTCATAAAGAGGGAAAGAGAGAACCAACTATCCTTGCCAGCAGCGGCACCCATTTACCTGCCCTGGGTCTGGACCCAACCTCAGGGTCTCTCCAGCCGCCCTGCCTGCCCTGCCTGGCATGCTCGCACTGGATCCCAGAGAGTCCCCTTTCTGTCCAGCTGTGCTCTAAAGTATCTCCCCAGGCTACCCTCAGTGTCCCCAGCCTTGACCCCTTTCTAGGCAATGACCGATCTCGGGAAGGTCCTCAACTTTAGACGGAATCATTCTTTTCTCCAATGGCTGCGTGTGTTCTGGCCCATTGGTTGCATCAGAAACACCAAACAGCTTTTTCTATCATATTTTTAAAACTCTTACAACTAAATGTCATCTTGGGTATCCCATTACAGACATATATCTACTATAGATACTGCCAACAGAGAATACTGTATCTTTTCAAATACGCATAAAGCACTACAAAATGCATTATATATTAAGCAACAATAAAAATCAGAATAAATTGCAAAAAGGAGAAATTTTACAAATGAATAGCAAAGAGCAGAAACAACAAAATACAGCCACTTGAAAAATTAAAAAGGATTCCTAAATCACACTTGGATTAAATTTTTTTAAATTACTATTTAGAAAATTATAATAAATAAAAAATTGTATATAAAAACTTTTGTGTTACAATCAAAATATTTTTTCAGTGTTAAATCAGAGGCCTTATATGTCTACAGAATTTAAAATAAAATATGAAAATAAATAAACAAAATATCTAACTTAGTTGTCAGAAGAAAAATAAGTCCAAGGAAAGCAGAAATTTAAAAATGTACTTATAAATGTGAATTAGAAATGAGAAAATTGATAAATCCTAGAAACAGATCTTTGGAAGGAAAAGCCAAATAGCCAAATATCTAGCAAGCATATTCAAATAAATAATAAAGAAGACATGAAAACAACACACAAAAAAATGAGTAAGCAAATATATCCACATGCTTCTTTTAAAAAATTATACAACAATGATGAAATAGGCAATTTTCCAGGAAAATGTAAACAACTCAAAACTTAATCATGAAGAGAAAGACTATCTGAACTGATCAAAAACATCAAGAAAAATCTCAAAATGTAAATATGTATTGCTGCCTAAATGGCACAAAAAAAAAATGTGAGTTTTTAAAAACTCAAGGAATGATAATTTCCATGCTTATGGAAAAAGTATTCCAGAGCTTATGTTTTAATGGAACATTTTCTAAGTTGTTTTCCATGACCTTAATCTCCAAACTTGACAGACAAAGCACCCTGTTAAATATGCACACACACAACCATATACACACATCTCTAGATCCCACTTACTGACAATACAAATGCAAAAATCCCAAATAAAATATCGTCACAAATCAAAATCATAAGTATACCGAAAATATACATCAATATACATGATCAGATAATCGTAACTTTAGAAATTTAAGGATTGCTTTGGTTTCAACAATCTACCAATATCCTATAAATGTTTAAAGAAAAAACTAACATTTAAACAAAACATGTTTCAATAAAAAATATCATCCCTGGTTAAAAATTATTTATGTATGAAGTTATATATATAAGTATGTGCATATATAAATAAAAATTATTTTTTAATTTATAAGAATAAATTTTTTTTCCTTTACAAATATCTGCTTTAAAACTGGATGTTTGGGTAACTGGTGGGACACTAGTGGAGTCTGCATAGAGCAAGCAGCAATGCAAATAATACAGAGTATCACTGCTCTTGCTTAATACTTTCAAAGTTCTAACCAATACAACAAAACAAGAAAAATACATGAGTTATATATATTTGAATAAAGGAAGTAAAAGGAAACCTTAAGAGAAGCAACAAAATATGAGTGGCCAAATACAAAATATACATACACACACACCCCACAATAGACTTTCCACAAACAATACCAGCAAATACATAAAATACCTAGTAATAAATGTAGGAAGTAGGTAGCAATTGGTGAAGAAAATTGTTAGACTCTATGGAGGGGCATAGAAGAATCCTAACTAAATTGAGTAACAAACAGTCTTCCTGAATAGGAAGAAATAATTTTTGAAAGACCTTAATGTTGTAATTATACAATTTCCTTCAAAACTAATTCAAAAGTTCCCATTAATTTTAATCAAATGGCAAAATATTTTTCAAAATGAATATAAGAATCCATCTAGAAGAATCAATAAAAAAAGTCCCCCAAAAAGAGAGTAATGAAAGGGGACTAACACGCCCAGATAATGATACTTACTGCATTATCAAACTTAGTAATTAAAGCAATATGGTGCTAGAATTGCCCAACGGACCAATAGCACAGGGAAGCAGTTTCGAAAATAGATTCTAATGCTAATTAAAGTTCAGCATTTGACCAAAATCATATTTAAAATCAAGAGAGAAAGAAGAGAATATTTAATAAGTGGCTCTTAGAGAACTGATTACATATTTGAAAAGAAAGTGTCAGATTTCTGCTCCATACTACGCCCCAGAGGTATTGACCCATTAATTGTAAAATGAAGGAAAGGAAGGAAGAGAGGGAAAGAGAGAGAGGGAAACAGGGAAGGAGGGAGAAAGGAAGGAAGGAAGGAAGAACAAAATGGAAGAAAACACACGTTATTTTAAAATATGATCTAAACCTAGAAACAAAGGAAGAAATCATTAAAGGATAGCTAAATTTTAATACATAAATATCAGACATTTCTGTTTGTACGGGGGAAACCACTATTAAATTTTTAAACAAAAGCAAATATCTGGGGAAAATATTTGTAGCATATATCAGAGCTCTACAAAGAAGTAAGAAAAAGCATTTACAGATCATTAGGAAATAGGCGAGAATATAAGCAGGTAATTCACAAAAGGGAAACAAAAAATAAACAATAATAATGAGGATGTATTTAGTATTTCATGGAAATTAAAACAGTGTGATTTCCTTTTTGCCTATTTATCAAAACACTACTTTAAAAAAAATCATGTTATCCAATGCTGACAAGGTTGCACTGGAAATATGTACAAATGTTGTTCATCGGAGTTTAAATTGGTTCAAACTTTCTGGATGATATTACAACAATATGTATAAAATGCTTTAATATTTTTTAAATCTACTTCTAGTGATATTTCCCAAGAAAATAATTTGAAATGTGTGCCAAGATGCGTGCTTAAACATGCCCACAAATGATATCATATATTCCTAATTTTAAAAATTAAGAATGAACAATTTTTCGCGCCTTCAAAACAAGGCTTTGGTAAAATGTTTCTGAAAGTTTGACAAAGATGCTCATGATATAGCATATTAAGTAAAAAAGCATGGTGGGTAACTTTGTCATGTATAGAATGAATATGAATTTCAATTTGTAAAACAAAACAAATATAGATGAGAAAGAGAGAGTGAGAGCAAGAACGAGACCAAGAGTGAATGAGAGACAGAGAAAATGAATACACCAAATAGTGTTAAATGGTGGGAACATAGGTGTATTCTGCTTTATACTTATATCTTACTGGGTGGTTTTTTTTTAATTTAATAAATAAGCATTACTTTTAATATCAGGAAAAAAGTGTATCATTTTTTTAAGAAGTCATTGTTTGCATCAAAATCCTATTTAGGAGGAAGTACTTGGATTATATCAAATCTCTTTGAACTCTGTTTACTTCAATATCATATCCACCAATAATCACCACCATCTTTATCATGAAGACACCTTTCTAACCCTCTCTCTCTTCATTTCAGGTAGGTGGTAGTCCGGAGACACAGATATATAATGAAATTCACCCACTTCAAGGACTTTGAAGTCCAAGTTGACCTTGTTTGTGGAACTTGATGTCCCACTGTATTCGTTTTACTTGTTTCTCTTTCTCTGGCCTAGAAACAGGGTTGACATTTCTTAGGAGGATAAATCACAACTTAGGCCCCAAGATGGAAGAGTCCTTTGCAGTGGCACAAAGGGCGCATGTCAGGGAAAAGGCTGTCAGCAGACCATTGCCTTCCGTGCTTCTGACAAAGAGAAAGTGCCTCAGCTTATGGTGGTCCTGGGGAGGAAAACGAAGCAGTGTTTGAGACACTAGACCCCTTGCTGACCCCGCAGCAGGGGGCCTTAGTGGACAGTTGTGAATGGGAGGGAGCCAGTTCCCTGCTGTGGCTCAGGGAAGTACAGCTAAGGGCAAACTGAACCTGACTGGCCCCAGGGAGTGAACCATTCTCCACACCGGGTGCTGCTAGAGGACTCCCTGCTCCTGGGGCAAATTTGACTAAGATGCTCATGATATAACATACTTAGCAAAAAAGCCTGATGCATAACTTTATGATGTATAGCATGAATATGAACTTAGATTGTTATAAAAGGAAAAAAAAATCTTTCCTCCATCCAGTAGTGCACCACCAACTAAAGAGTCTGGAGAAAGGGATTTTAAGAGCATTAAGAAGTGGCTGCAAGACAAAATTGCAGTCCGGGGAAGAGGAGCCTGATTCACAACTAGGGCACTGCCACACAGCTTGTCATTTAAGGATGACACCTTCCCCTTTTGGATTTTGTAAGCCCTTGGGGTTTAATTTTTCTCAAAGCTTGATTATACATTCAAAGAATGGGGAAGAAATTTCAGTAACGAGAACTACATAAGCAAAAGTGAAAAACTGGAAATGCTATTGTATCTGCAAGGAGCAATAAATGGCTGCATTTTCTTTCAATGTGTTTATTATTATCACAGTTTGTCTCTGTTTTAAGTTTAAAAACTGTTTATCCATCCTCACATCAGGATGTATCAAAAAAAAAAGGTATACTTTGCATTTACCCAACTGGAGTTGTCAACAACAACAAAACAAATTCTTTCCTTCTTTCCTTTGTTTTACTCGAGATATTTGGTCCTCCTCCTTGTATCCCAAATGGGAGAAAAATAATAATCAATGATTGATTTATTTGTGTGGACAAAATGATTTGATGCTGTTTCTTGTCGTTGACAGAATGATCTGGGTGGAATTGCATTCCATTGATAAAACTGTGATGAAATGTTATTCGTTGGATGAATAAAGTTAGAAGTCAAGAGAAATTGCTTTGGCTCACAAGATATTTTTTCAGCTGTCAGTCATTTCTTGGCATTTGATCACATCATTGTCTCTGCTCCCATCATATTGACTCCGTTGTCTGTTATTAATTGAAGCATGACTTTCCTTTCCAAACTACAACGAAGAGCACAAACTCTAGAAAATGAAAGAAGTTTCACTCTTACTTTTCCTGGCATCTTGGCTGTCTGGTTCTCTCCAGAGTACATCCCCTTCCTTATTGGTACACTTTATTTTTTTTTTCTATTTCAGAATATTACAGGGTTACAAATGCTTTGGTTACATATATTGCCTTTGCACTGCCCAAGTTGGACTACAAGTGTGCCCAACCCCCAGACATCACACACCATACACACCCCACTGGGTGTGAATTTACCAACAGGTATGTCCTTCTTTTAAAGATGTACTCTATGAAAGGAAATGTCCTACAATTCAACTTTATTCAGCATGTCTTCACATGGCCTCATGATGATATAAATTTTACAATAAAACTCCCTTGCTATGCAGTCAGAATACTACACAGCACTGAGAAATAAAGAACCGATAATGTGTCACAGCGTGGATGCATCTCGCAAGCATGGTGTTGAGTGAAAAATGCCAGACACAAAAGATGCATGCTGTATGAGTCCACTTGTAGAAAGTTCGAAATCAGCTAAGGCTTATCACTGATGTTAGAAGTCAAGAGAATGATCTCCTTTGGGGAGGGGGGCATTGAGTGACTGAGCGGTGGCGGGGGTCCACTTCTCCTAGGACAGGTCTGTTTTTTTAATCTGGATAGTGGTTACAGAGATGTATTCTACTTGGAGACAAAAACCCCATCCTACTGTGCACTTATGGAAGGTTTTTGCACATACGTTATACTTTAATAAAACTTTACTAACTAAAAATTAGTTTAATTGCTACATAAAGGATTTTTTTAAGTCGCTAACGGATCAGATGTGGAAGTGAGAGGAAACACTACAGGGCGACCTCCAGGTTTCTTTCAGGCATGGGTGGGTGGGTTTGCAGAGGAAAAAAGAGGACACAGTAGAGGATCTTTTTAGGGGAATTAAGGGGATTGGTTTGGAGGGGTTGAGTTTGAGGTACCTGCAAGTGAGAACACCCACTCTAAACTCAGGACAAGTGGGATGGAGTATGCATTCAAGAATGGTCAGTGCAGCAATGATAACTGGAGCCCGTGAGGGGACGCAACTGCGGGGGGGAAAGGCAGCAAGAGGAGAGGTGAGCTGAGGCAGGAGCAGGAGGAAGCTCCTGGTGTGGGCCACAAATTCCTGTCCCAGGGGATACGGGCAGGATGCACTTCCTGGACACTCAGCATCCAAGGACCCGGCCTGCCCTGGGGCCCACCCCACTCTGCACCAGGAGGGGCTCATCCAAGGCCACGCTTCTCTCCCAGTTACCCTCTAGACTTTGACCTCCCCTTGTCCCATTCACACCCCAGCTCCTTGCACACATCTGGTGAATGAATGAATGAATGAATGAGTGCCTCACAGGTAAGTCCTTAGTCATAACAGCATTCATAGGCTTTTGCAATGTCAAACAAAAATGAAACAGAGACCAGAGGTGAATGCGATTGATGTGTATGTGTGCTGGCAAGATGAGGGAAGTGATTTTAAGCACATACCGAAGGTAGAATGAGGAACCATAGGTGGGTATAGTGGTTTTATCTCAGGTCTGGATAAAGCAGCAGAGGGTGGAGTGGAGACAGTTATTAACAATCCTGCCCCTTTCTCCCAGTTCAGTTCAATAAAGACACCCATAAAATAAGTTCTCTTTCATTCCGGAGGCAGTCAATAATATCTGACAATAGGCAGGTCAGCAAAAATGGCAGTCGTATCCACAATATGGAAATCACCAAAGAAAACCATTGTTTGTTCTGAAATTAATGCCTCTTAGAATCAATAATACATTGGAAAATTGATATTGACTACAATGTGTCTGTGGGTGGCTTTCAGCGGGGTTGGAGTGTCCATTGGCTCCCTTCTTACTGCAGCGGTTAAATTAGCAAATCACTATGTACTGTAGTTATAAGGCTCTTGCCCATCTCATTCTTATAAGAGAGTACCTGACACCTAATAAGAGCTCAGGAAATATTAGTAACTGTTTCTCAATTTGCATTTTGGGTATTAGTGTTTTGTCATTTGTTAGTAAAAATCATCATGAATTAACAACACCAGCTGTATTAAGGATTTAGTGCATGTGTCAATGCCCACCTTGCATCTGTGTCTATGCTACAGACTCTAAGGAAACTCAAAAATTAGGCAAAGCCCTCTTAGATTCATAGCTGCACCGAACTAAAAAGCATTTAGACAGCATCTGTGCCCACCATGTTGTCTTCCAGATGAGGAAATTGGGACCTGAAGAGATAAAAAACTAAGTCCAGAATTCTGTGTTTCTGAATTCTAGTTTAGAGAACTTTAAACTGTATCCTCATATCTCTTCTGTACTTGCAATTTTCATAACTGCATCAGTGAAACACAAGAAATACAATCAAACCAATGTGTTCATGGTTTATCATTCATGCCTTTCTGGCGACAGTGTTTAGAGAGGGTAAGAACCCCAGAGGCAGTGTGTATAATGGAAAGGGATGGTAATCAAGGGGTCATGGGTTCAAATCCCTGCTCTGTCACATGATTGCAGGATGACCTGAGTTAAGCTTCCTAAATTCCATGAGCTTCTTTAAAATGAAGATAAAATACCTTGCTTACAGGTAGCTCTCAGGAAGAAATAAAATATAGCATGAGAAATGATGAACCAGGCACCTGGCACATTAGGCAATATATGTCAGCTCCTTCCTGGAGTAGTAAGTCAGAGGTTCACAGAGAATACAGACTAGCGATGAGCCCAGGCAGTCTGGTTGTTTTCTTTCTCTTCTGAGTTGGCGTGTTGAGGTTTGCCCTCCCACATTCATGGCTGCCCCAGGGCCTGAGCTGTGAATCCCAACCTTCGGGGTTATTGCTTACTTGACCCTGTTTGCCTGGGCGTAGGGTGTCTCTGCTGCACCCCAGGTTCACTCGCTAGGGTACAGTCTGGGAAAACAGAAAACAGAGGTGCACCAGCCCCCACTACCGCATCAGCTCTGCTGGCTGCTCAGGACACAGACCAACAATACAAAACCAAGGCCTCGACAGAGGTTTTCATCTTTATCTCTCCCTTCTCCTAGGAACCTTTGAGAAAATACTAGTTTCTTTCATTTATTCAGAAAACAGTCCCTTAAAAAATAAATGAACCAAAATGGAGTTCACTGACCACACTGAGGTGCTTGTGAGGGTCCCAGGTCCCATGGGTGATTGCACACTGACCTTGACTAATTCGTCCACTTGGGGCCTGCACTCGACAGTCCCAATCACCAGACCTTACTCCGAAGACTCCATCTCTCCTGAGAATGACAGAAACTTGTTTAAGTCAACCCCCTCCTCCTTGGGCTGCAGACTTTGTAAAAGCGGAGATATCGGGAGGGTAACTCTCTCTGTTCCAGAACTACTGATGCAAAGACAAGAAGAGATGGCACAGACGTAAAGGTACAGGGCAACATGCCCACAGACTTCCCACCCCAAACAGACGCCCCCAACACACACACACAGAGGTGTGCAGGACCACAGAAAGACACAAATTATGGTACACACACACTTCACACAAGAGCATGCACATGTGTTCTGCATACACACACACACACATATCTTGGCAGAAAGACTGCCACAACTTTGCATGTCCCTGTGTCTACCCTCTCCCCTGCTTCTGCACTTATAGCCCCCCTGGCAGGGATATTTCAGCTCTGTAGTCAGAGCAGAATTTGAATTCCTGTTCTAACTTCTTCCAAGAGCCGTGGACCTTGGGCAGGTTATTCGACCTTGTAATCCTCTTTTTCCTCGTCTGGTAATAATGGTTTCTGCCTATAGTAATGGTGTTTTCTCACAGGAATACTGTCAGGTTTGAATGGATAATGTATTTAAAATATTTGGCACACTGGCTGCCAAATAGTTAAAGTTCCATAAATGGCATACACAGGTATTACCGGCCCACAATCTCCTAGTCACAGAATCCAAAAAGATTTGAAAACCAAAAGATTTTTTCATAACCTGACCTGCACTGATGGTGAGTCTTTTTATCATGCATATTCACCCCACTTACTGTCAATATTCATAAATTTTGCTGCAGAAGTGTCAGTGTGTTTGATCAGGATACTGCCCCAGTTGCTATTGGGATTTTGCTTTATAAATAATATATATTGCTTTACTTTTAGGAAATCTGAAAAGTCTTGTTTTGAAACAAGTACAGTCCCAAGGATTTGGACAAAAAATTGCAGAACTGTATTATCATTAATATCTTTAGTTTCTATAACAAAAATAAGAATGTATCGTATGTATTAATAACCATTACGATATGATTAGATTGTAATGGAATAACAGCTCTTGTTACTATCATTGTGCTCAAACTCTCTGTCACTTTAGTGCATGTATCTAAGTGTTCTTGGTTTATGGTGGTGAGTTCACATGTCACCCTGTCTTCCTCTCCCCCTCAGGCCCCATGCCACTTGCTCCTTGCATCATCTCCTCATTTCAGGAGGGACTAAAGCTTGTCACAGCTTGCCAGTGCAATGAGTGTCTGGGCCATCAAGGCCACCCCGGTCTTGCTCCTGCCCAAAGTCTTCCTTGGCTGTTCCAGCACATACTGACCTCTCTCTCTGCCCACACCCCCTCGCACACACACTGGGCTCTGGAGTCCCAACTCCAGGGCTCCACACGAGGTGGTGTTTCAGAGCAGATGGGGGAGAGGGAGGAGGAAGTACCTTTCCCTACTTGTATTCTGAGCACCTGGACAGCCGAGGTCTCACAATTAACTTTTCTGAATCCCCCCACCACATGTCTGAGGACTAGAACCATCAAAACTGATGAGTAGATATCAGTTCAATGGAGAAATTTCCTTGGCTTTTCTTCCCACTTGGAGCCCAGAGCACACTCAGCGAATAGACAGCTCCCTAAGTCCCTGCCAGCTGGGAGCCCAGGCCAGACCTGCGCTTTCCTGCATTATTGTCTTTAAAGCCTTGGTCCTCGACCTTGGGAGCGCATTAGACTCACCTGGGGAGATGTTTTAACATCCCACCACACAGACCACACTCCAGACCAATGAATTCAGAATCTTTGGGGATGAGACTCAGCCAATATAATTTTTTAAGTCCCCAGCTATTTCCAGTGTGCAATTAACACAGAGAATCACCATTCTCTGGGCTTCTGGAAGGAATAATGCACCTGCATGTGTTACTAAGTCTCACCACATGGTCATCCCTGGGTAATCCCAGGAGCTGGGGACTCTGGTGTCGGTACTATGAGGAGGAGAGTCTTGTCCCAGAGAAGCCCTGCATGAGTCACCCCGGAATAGGAACCTGGAGAGAAAGCAGCACCAAGTTCCTTGGAGGACTAGGCAGCAGACACCTCCAGAACCAGAGCTCCCAGGTGGGTCCACTTGAGGCCTAGGAAAGGTAGAGTTGCCGATAAATTATAAAGCACTCAGCTAAATCTAAATTCCAGATAAACAGCATTTTTTTTTTTAGTTTAAGTACCAAATATTGCATAATATACTAAAAAATTATTCTTTATCTGAAATTCAAATTTAACTACAGCTTAACTGTACTTTTATTTGCTAAATCTGGCAATGCTGGGGGTGAGGGGAACTCACCCTGACTGTCTCCCACCTGTGTCATGAAACTTTGTGCAGAAAAGAAGAAAAGCAGCTGTGTTATTCCAGACATTCGTTTCATTTGCCAAATAAATAGAACTTGCTCTTTCTTTTTAAAAAAAAATAAAAATCAAGCTTGTTTATGTTTCTTATTCTTTATGTTTCTTATTCTTTTTCTTCCAGAGACCGGGTCTTTCATATCATGCTGGCCCCTTAACTCCTTGTCAAAGGTCCTTCCAGTCTATAATGGAGGGAATTCAGGGACACTTTCCCTTTGTGTCTGTGTCGTGTGAAGACAGAATTGAGGATTCATTGACAGGAAGCCCCTCAGCTGCCTCCCACCTCTCTGGCTGTTCCCAGCAACTCCCAGAAGGCCTCTGGGGTCAGGGTTCCTGTCTGCCCCAAGCCTGGGGAGCTTCATGCAGGGAAAGAGGGCAGGGAGAACAGGGCTGCAGCAGAGACGGTGCTAATTGGAGCAAGAGATTTCGCCTACTGGAAACAGTAGCTGCAGGCGACACTAGATCCGAGGAACCCTGTGAAACTCTAAGGGCCTGACTCCAGCCTGACTTCCCTGGGGAAGACAAGACTGAACCCCCAATGAGGCAAGGCAGAAAAAGCTCAAAATGAATCAATTAACAGCAAAAATAAGGTAATACGTGACTGTATTTTTTTTTGCTTCTGCCTCTGTGTGAACGTTAAAGTTGCATTCTAAGAGGAGAAATATTTGCTCCAGAGCCTCAGGACCTGCCAGTCAGGTCAATTCAGCCTTCACCACTGAAGAGTCATTGAGGATGGCCTTGGCTGGGAGATGTCACCTTACTTTCCACAGTCTGCTGGAGCTGTGCCGGCCCCTGGGTTGGGGACTCTGCAGACCCCTGAGGGATTGGTTTCGGTCAGGTCTGGCTGCTTCAAGATGACATCTTCCCCTATCTCAGGAGCCTCCGAGCTGAGATTACCGTCCTGCTTCTGAATCTCATAGCACACGCTGCTGCACCTTCCTTATGTAACCCGGTACCTTCCAGCCATCATCGTCTGTGTGCATCCACCCTCTCAGACACGTGAGCACGAGAAGGGTATACGGTGCACATCCTCCTTTCAGCCATGCATTAACCAGTCCAATGCATTGCTCTGAAATATATGATGGATGAACGAGTGAAAAAAATAAATTAGGAGTGACAGCCGCCTCTCCTTTAAATATACATGCTTGCCATCTCCTTCATCTTTCCAATTGCCTCATAAGGCCAGAAGGGCTACAATTATTGAGCTCATCTCATAACCTAGAAAACAAGATTTGGAGAAATGGCTTTCCCAAATGGGTTGTAACTCGCCTGCAGCAAAGCCAGACTCGTGGTCTGCACCCTGGAGTCCCAGCACGCCCTCTCCACCACGCTGCTGAGAGGAGGACATCCTGGACACAAATCTCCAAATGCTTAAAAGCTATCACCAAAAACAAGGAGACCTGCTGCTCCTTCTCCTCAACAGTAAATACATAATAAATAGTAGTCATTGTATCAAAATATTAGGGAAAGGATAGGAACTTCAATGCATGTTATTTGGGTAAAAGGTACAGACTGAATCCTTTTGGGTAAAAATTGTCGTTGTCTAGAACTCATTTCCCAAGAAGGAAATCAAGACTTTCCAAATCAAACAGCATCCCTTTTGGGCCCATTTATTTATGTAGTCGTTAAATAAAGACATGCCAAGTGCCTACTCTGTACTGGGCATCGCTTTGAAGGCTCGGATGGAGTAGGGGAGTGAGTCAGAGAAGCTTTCCACCCTCGTAGAGCCTACACGCTAGTGGGGGGACATAGAGAAGAAAAAACAAACCCGATACACAGGCAGCACAGCATCAAGGTGTGATGAGTGCTGTGAAGAACATAAAGCAGGGTGGTATGAAAGAGGGTCCCTGCCGGTCAGGAAAGGCCTCCCTCTTGGAGGAAGTGGCATTTGACCTGAGACCTGCCTGGCAGGAAGCAGCCAGCCTTGGGAAGGTGTGGGGCAAGAGCAGCCCAGGCAGAGAAAACAGCCCATGCCAGGGACCCGAGGTGGAGCAGGATGAGCTCACAGGGGGCAGAATAAGATGGCATCAGGGTGCTGGGCAAGGGCCAGGCCCCAGGAAGCCCAACTCTGTGACACCTGGTGGGCCGGGATGAGGAGTTTGCATCTTACTCTCAGTGTGACAGAAAGATCCTGGAGGGCTTTGAGCAGAGAAGTGCATGATTTCACTTATGTTCTAAAAATGCCTCTTGGCTTTGTGGAGCATGGATTTAGGCAACAGGTAAAAGCAAGGGGATGAATGAGAAGAAAGCTGTTGCAATCAATATTCCTGATCATGAAGGCCGTGACTGTCCTGGGTGAAGAGAGAACAACGTGAATGTAGGACGTGTTTTAAGCAATGTCGGTGGGTTTTGCCAATGAAAGATACCCAGGGAATAGAGGAATGTTGGGGTCATTAGGATTAGGCTTCTGCTTTCTCTAAGCAACTAGGTCTATAGTGATGCCCTTACTGAGACTGGGAAAGGAGAATCACAGGAGGAAACAGAGCTTCCTTTGGGGAAGCTCTGGTCTGCTCGGGCCTGACTCCAGGGCATTTAATGTGTCTGAACTGCAGTGAGACAGTGGGGGAGATGAAGACAATTGGGTGCATAAGTCACCAGATCATGGAAAAGGCCAGGTCTACACATTGGAACCTTGGAGTCACTGACTTAGGGTTAGTAATTAAAACCACAAGGTGAAGAAATTTCCCTGAAAAGGGAAAGTATAAGTAAAGAAAAAGAGAGAGCCCAGGATGATGCCCCAGGCATTCCCACATCAGGGTGGGTGGAAGGAGCCAGCAAGGGTGAGTGAGATACGGGCAGTGAAGCAGGAGGAAAACTAGAAGCATCCAGAATCCAAGAGCACTGAGGTTGAAAGAAATCACGGAAGGCTTCCTGGAGTAAGTGGTATTTAAACCAGGGCTTGGAGACTGAGTGGAGTTCAGACCAGTGTGGAGCAGTTAAGGGTATTGCAAGGGATGTAAAAGTGTGAGCAAGGACTTGGAGTGGGGCTGGGGTGGTGAAGATCCACAGAGACAGGTGGGAAGAGGGAGAGGCCGGTGAGAATCACTGACATCACTGCCTGTGTGCCGGGACCCCGAGTGTGAAGGCAGGAGGAGGCCAAGGCTGACTGCGTCTTCTCCAGCCCACGGTCTCACTGTACTTCAGACACACTAAGTGCCCTGGAGTCAGGCCTGAGCATCCAGAGCTCTTGCTTCCTCCCTCCCCAATCCCCTCAGCAAAGGGCCCCCAAGAGGGCTGTCCAGGGCCCTGTGCTCTCTGCCCGCCGTGCAGCCAGACCACCAGATGACCTGGATCAAACCCTCTCCTTTACTGCTGTCTGCTTTGGGGAGGGATGCCAGGGGAGTCTTTAACCCGAGAATTCAGAAAATTAGCTCCACTTCAAGCTCTCCAGCCAACGTTCTGTAAACCCCTCTCTGCCCCCAAATTAAGGTGGTTTCTTAATTAAGGTCATCTCCTGGCTCCTCTTGTAAGTGAAGGTGACTTGTATTTCCAACTTTCCTCCTCACCTGCTTCTCAATTTTGCTCAATGGTCTTGATTTTTCTAGATGCCCCTTATTGTGCAGGAAACTTACCTTCTATCCAGCCTGGGCAAATCACACCCCATATACAGTGTCCTCTGGCACCTGTGGACTGGTAAAATTCTCCTAATCTTGAGGTCTGAAAGCAAGGAAGAGGCTAGAGCTGGACACAAGGTCCAACTCCTCAGCAGAGGGGGCCATTCTGCCCAGGGAGAGCTGGCCAGGCCGGCACAGGGAGGGGCCGCCGTGGCTCACAGGGAAAGCTTGCTGGAATGAGGGAGAGAGAGGATTAGATGATTTGTGTGTGGGCGTCTTTAACCTCCCCTCAATGGAAAGGAAGTCCCCACGAGTGCACACACACACACACACAAATACACACACATTCCACACACAATCTTGTTCACCACTCATGAACCTGTGTACACAAAACACCCAAGTGATGTGGTCCCCTTGATCATTTTCATCCTTTCACTTATATGTGCATTATATGTGCACACCGTTGTATTCTCTCTCAGCCTCCCTGCCACAGGACACTCGGTGCCCTCCCTTATGGCAGGTACTAACGCTGTACCTGCAGTGCACCCGATGCTGCCCAGGGCTCCTGCCCCAGCACCACCTGATTTGGCTGAGGTGGATGGGCTGACTCCGCATGTTTGGGGCATCCTGCTCTCAGCTATGCCTCTCCTATCTCCTGACTCTAGCTAGTCAGCTGTAACCATTTGCACATGTTAATGTCTTATTTGCGTGTTCTTAGGTCTTTTAAATATGTATGTTCGTCCTAAATACTGGCCTGTGGCAGAAACCGCATCTCTCAAATTAGGCCAGGAGGCCTGGGGCTCCCCAGGGTGCAGACTGTTCATCTTCCACCAGACTTGAGACACCTGGTGATGATGTACCTGTCAACCCACTTAAGCTGGCAGCTGCTTGAAAGCTGGGACCTTCACTTCTATTTCACTGGCTCCCTCAGTCTGGCCCAGTCCAGGGCTTTGCACATCAGGAATGTTCTGGAGGAGGCGTGAGGCTGTCTGGGGTTAGTGGAGTTATGGGCCCCCCTTCCTCCTAAGTACTGGTGTACTGGGCAGTCCTCTTTGCAGCCACTACTCACAGAGGGACAGTTGTCACAAAGACCCAGTCCTGCTTGTTCAGTCCTCATAAATCCAGTTCCAGAAGATACAAAATTGTGCATGCCAGCAAGAGCAGCTGCTGCTTCAAGAAGGGGCTCCACCTCCTGGACAGACTGCTGAGAACAGTCAGGAAGGAGGAGGTGACACCCCTCACCTGGGCATCAGCATTCCCCTCTTTGGCACTCTCACCTTGCACCTTATACAGCTGTTCCAATAGCTCAGACAGGGCACTGGAGTTGGCTGTTGACCACCAGCCCCTCCGGAAGATGGCGAACAGCTTAAGTAGGAACTAGGTTTTATTCCTCTTCATAGTCCAAGCACTTAGCACAGAACCCAACATGATGAGCAATCAATAAGTACTAAAGAAAAAACAATGAACACAGGGAGGAACTTTCATAGGCTAGTTCCTCAGAAAGCAGACTCTGAGATGAAGATTGGCAGATAAGAGTTTCTTGGAAAGCGTCTTTGCAATCCACAGGATCCCCTGCGGCGGAGTGCGGAAAAGTAGAACTGGGCAAAGGGAGGAGTTGTACGAGAAGGCGGTCACTGAAGGGGGCTCTGGAGCTGAGAGGGCCCTTCAGAATTAATCCGTCTTTATACGCTATCACTCACCAGTCTCTGCATGGGAGGCCAATGCACCTACTCTCCTAGCAGCTGGGGAAGGAGTGCTTCCGTGCTGGAGCCCTGATGCAATATCAGTATTTAGGGAATGGGAAGAAAAGTACTAGTAGGAGAGCCACCGGACCCAAATCAGGAGCCCTGTGCTCTACTCCACACGTTTTCTGATCTTGGGCAGTCACTGAACCTCACTAGCCATTCGTTTCTTTTATACTGGCTTCACGTTAAAATCTCCCAAGAAGTTTTAAAAAATTACTAGCTTTAGTTTCCACCTGATGTCAACTGAATCAGGATCTCAAAGGATAAGTGTCAGGCATCAGTGTTCTTAAAACTTCCTGGTGATTTTAATAGGCAACCAAATTGGAAAACCAATGGATAATACGTGGTCCTTAGAGCCCCTTCTAAATGATGTCTAATGCCTCTGTACCAGATTTCTAGTGTCTATGCTTTGTAGCAAGAGCTACCCCCTTTTGTGTATAGAAGGACCAAAGTGACATCTGGTTGCAGAAGTCTGTCCAAATTCACCCCTTGTTGTGGGTTGGATTGTGCCCCCATAAAATTCATATGTTGAATTCCTTACCTCCAGTGCTCCAGAATGTGACTGTAATTGAAGATAGTACCTTTACTTAAGTTAAAATGAAGTCGTTAAGTCCAATATGAAGTCGTTAATCCAATATGACTGATGTCCTTATAAAAAGAGGAGCTTCGGAGGACATAGATGTGTACAGAGGGAAGACCATGTGAAGATACAGAAAGAAGAAGGCCTCGGAAGAAACCAACCTACCAACACCTTGATCTCAGACTTCCAACGTCCAGAACAGCAAGCAGGTAACTTTCTGTTGTTTAAATGACTCATCCTGTGGTATTTGTTATAGCAGCCCAAAAGTCCCCCAACAAATAAACAGGAGTGTTTCCCAGGCTGGGCTTGCCCTGAACAATCCTGGACAAGCAGTCCTAAGTTTCTCCAGCTACACTCAAAGGGAGACCAATCAATTTGTCCAAATAAATATCATAAATACAAAGTGTTTTAAAAGCAGAGGGGCACAGGAGGGACTTGTAGTCAATCTTCCACTGTAAGTAAATACTAGTGTCCAACTCATTTCTTCAATGACCTGAAAAGTCCTGTGGGCTCAGCAATGTATTTCTTGGGAGGGGTTTTTCCTAAGAACGCAGTCTCCTAACCCACTCCTTTGCATAAATACGAATGAAGTGTGAAAAACAAAAGTGTTCTAAACAAGAGATGCAATTATTTTAGGCTCTTTCCTACAGGAAAAGGAAACATCATCCTGCTATAATTTTCTCTTTATTTCCCTCCCTCATTCTCTCCTCCTCTTCTACCCACTGTTTAATGAGCCCCAGAATTCTTCTCCAGATAACTTTTCCCCATCATGTAACACAACCTTGGAGGTTAACACTGGCTCCAGTTGGATGGCCTGAAAAAACAGGGTAGGCTTTAGGCGTTCACTGTAAGGGAATAGAGTGAGTCTGTGCCTTGGATGAGGTGGTTTCTGCTTTCCTCTTTCCTCAGTTCCCTTATTCAGACAATTCCCACTTTAAAAAAACATTCTGAGAGTGATGTTTGGCCTTGCCCTAGAATGTGTCCAACACAGAGCCTGGAGAAGGAGTAGTTCAGAGGTTATTACAATACCCTGGGCCTCAGCCCTGTTAGCTTTTGTTTCTGTGAACCCGCCGTTGAGCCCAGGGAACTCTTTGTGCCTTGCTCCTGTGTGTCAATCCCTGTCTCCACCAACAGCCTATTAGCCAGACCCTCTAGGATGTGGTTCACCCTGCTGCAGCCCCCAGCGCCATCCATAGCAACAGCCTGTGTTGACTTACCTGGTGCTTCTCTGCTGGATTCCTCAGTTCCACGCTGCCCACCCTTGGAGCCCTGCTCTGCAGAGGAGCAGTAGAGGAAAGGTGTTAAGAGCATGATCTCTCCAGTCAGCCTGGGGTGGAGTCAGCTGTGTTACCTGGGAATGTCATTGCTTCACTCGAAGTCCACCTCTTCATCTGCAAAAGGAAGATGAGTATTACCTGTCTCACAGGTGGGCTGTGAGGGGGAAAGGCACACGTAGAGGGCTGCGAACAGTGCATGAGCATGGAAGCCCTCAGGGAGTGCCACTTCCTCCAGGCAATCCCCCACCTTGGGCTATGTGCTTAAGCAGCTGTGCCCATTCAGTACCAAGTTTTCTATCCAAAAGATTGAACCCTCTCCACCCCCGTACCTCCCCCAGGCAACTGGGCCAGTCTAATTCTAGGGCCTACTTCCTCCCAAGGCCCAGCCACACCTCACCTAAGATGCCATAAATTAAACAGCAATGACCACAAAATATCTCATCCCTGAAGCATTATTGAGCACTTACTATGTGTAAAGCCCTATACTGCTTGTGGGGTATACAATAAATAATTTATATTCTCTTATCTTCTCAAAGAGCTGGGGGTCTAACACATGAATAGAATGTCTCTGAAATCATAATAGAATTAATAGGGAAAAGAATTCTTGTTTCCTTCTGAAATGTGACCATTGCATACTGTTAGTTTCTCTGCAAAGTTTAATGTTTTTGTTTTTCAGGACTCAGTTCGCTGGGTTGGATGAGATGGGGAGAACTGGGTCACCCATCTCAGCATCCCACTGAAGACTGACATTGTCTGGATTGTGGGGCAAATGGGTTTCCACAGAAGGGGCCCTGGGGAGGAGTGCCTTTGGCAGCTGTCCAGTTCTTAGATATAAAGCCCTTGTTGTCACCAGGAGATTGTGTTTGTGGTGGCTGCCCTGGGAGACAGAATCTGGTTATAAAATTAGAAAACCGGTTAAGCTGGTGATCCCTGCTCTTCCTCTGATCCGTTCCGTCACTGTCTCAGTCACTCCAACCCTTAGGAACCCAACGTATTCACGTGTATTCATGCCTGTTTGCATCCTTCCTATCAGGAGTAAAAGGTGTTGCAATGAGCATAGTCACTCTGTGGAGACGGGATCTGAATGTATTTTCTGCTCCAAGGTCTTCAGCCAGAACCGACTGAGGACCGCCTGGGGTCCCAGGTGAGGAGTGGGGCCCGTGCCAGCCTTCAGATCACCAACAGGCAGGTGGGCATGTGCGCCGGGTGCCTTGGGAGAGGAATGATGAGACACGTGAAGGTTTCAGGCACGGGGACTGCAGCACTTCGGTCAGCAGCCCCTTGCAGGACTGCCTATTAGTGCAATAGTCATGTTTCCCATATCACCCTGGGAACCTCGAGGCAGGAGGTGGGGAGAGTTCCGGAAGCCTTCCCAGAAAAAGCAATGCATAAATTAGACTCAAAGAGGGTCCCAAAGAGGGCGATGTTTAACCCAAATGATATAACGTTTAAGCTAAGCAAGAAAAATACCTCGGGCAGACTCTCGCACAGCCAAGACAGAATGATGGGGAGAGGCCCCACTCAGGGAGGCCTTGCCGGGGGCCCTAAGCCTTGCCACCAGGTGACTGTGCACTGCAAGGATATTTAAGATGGCCCCGCTGGAAGGTTATATAAACTGAATGACACATCAGAACCCTAGGCACTGGGTGCCCTTACGAAGCTAGTTTCCCAGGCCTCAGCCTCTAGGGACTTCCCTGGCAGGTGGGTCGGCCGAGAGTTCCCTGCGTGACCCCAGAGGCCTAAGTGGTCAGCAAGTCCCCCTCCTTCCCCTCCTCCAACCTGCCCCGCAGCCCCCAGGGGCCACCCTCAGTGGGTTCCTTTCCTGGGTCTACTTCTGAGGGATAAGTTTTCAGAAGGCAGCAGAAGGCCTGAAGGACTGAGAGCTTCCTCTCCTTCCCTGTCATCGTTTAACACCATCTTAAAATTCGTCTGTCCCTGGGAAGCCTGTTCACACAGCATCAGCATGAAAAAGCCGTTTTCCCACTTTCCTAATGCTTTTTCTGAGACACACAGTGGCTCACAGGAACGAGAGCTGAAGCGCTTCCTCCTCCTGTCTGTGATCTTGGCGTCTTCAGGACATCAGCATCAGCACCACAGAGGCTAACAGAGGCACAGGACCCCTTCCGGGTGCCTTGAGGCCACCTCTCCAAGACACACGCACCACCGATGGCCTCCTAATGAGAACTTCTTCCCTTTTCCTCTCTCCCTCCCTCCCTCCCCCCTTCTCCTCAGCACTCTCATGTTTGACTGTCATTGTCATCATGGCACATGACAAGCATCCGTTCACTTGCTGAGCTCCCCCTGCAGACTGCTCAAGCCCTGGGAGCCACACACAGGTGGCCGTTGCAGATGCTCAGCACGTGTCAATTGCTTGTTTCCTTCTCTCACTCGTCTTCTTCTCGAGGAGGTTTTCTTCCTAGACAAAGGCAATCAAGTCTCATTACTCCAGCCTTCTAAAACCTCTTAGGCATTATTTAGAAGGTATATCCCTTTCGTGAGTTAGCTGCCTGTGTCTCCTTCCCCTTTAGGGTCCTGTCCCCACACCTAGCACAGAGCCGGTACATAGTGAGCATCTGTGGGATGAATGAGTGAGTGAATGAATGAATGTGTCTTCCATGGCAGGTGGGTCCCAAGAGAGCAGGGGCACCATTTGTCATTGGTGCGGACCTGCCTCCAGCACTCCTGACGTAGTTCTGCACATAGAGATACTCACCCACATGTTGGCTGATGGCACTCGCAAATGCCATTCAGATGCTTTCCTTCCGAACGATGACTGCATTTTGTCCTCCCCACCCCTTCAAATCTCACCTCTCCTGCCCCAGCCCATTCCCCCCTCCCAGAGAGGCCGGATCACTGTTCTCACCCATCCTCTGCCCTCCCACAGCACCGCCACTCCACAAGGAACCCCCACCCTGCCACCCTGGTTATTAAAGTGCTGGGTATTTGGGGCTGTTTCCCCTGCACAGAGGATGGTCCCCCAGGGGCAGGTGTGCCATCTCCACTGCTCACCTGACCCCCAGGAAGGTGCTGGGCTCATCATGAGCTCCAAAAGTTCCTGTTGGCCTGACTCGAATCATAGCTGCAATTCATTTCCCAGAGGCCCCTGCAAGGGGGCCACTTCTGGAATCTGAGAACAGTGTCCCTTGGCCCTCAGCACCCACAGGCCTCCCTTGGCAAGGGGCTCAGGGGAACCGAGGGTGACTGAAGAACCACTGGTGTGCAGCTGGACTCCTCGTCATGCTAGAACTCTGTTGCCCAGAAGCATGTGGGTTTTCTCAATCAACCAACCTATGGTGTCTTCAGAAATGCTCTCCCTTATAAGACAGACAGTAAAATTCCTAGTCACCAGCAAGGCTTTGTGTGTCCCTGGAGCTTGATATCCCCTCATCCCCTCCAATCCCCATCTGTTCCCCGGAGGGTCCCACCCTTTGCCCAGCTAGGCTCTGTTCTGGGGACAAAACGTGCCCTCAGAGGCAGGTGCTCTTCCTACTCTCCCCTTAGCAAGTTCTGGTTCATTATCAAGCCTCCCAAACTTCTAACATCTCCAGCAGAATTTGCCACTTTATGCCCTGTTCCCAAACTACACTCTATGCCCCATTTTCCCATATGATAACTCACAGGGGTGCGGGGAATAAACGGACTCTCACTGTAGCAAGCAGACTTCTGCCTGCAGCAATTCTGTAGGAAACTGATAGGGAAACCACCTCTTCCTGCCCACATAAAGCCCCGTCACCAGGGCTGGCAAAGCTGGAGACTCTCCCCACAAGGCAGAGGGACAAGCTGGCCCTTGCGCACCAGCACCCCCCGCTGCATCAGCCAGTCCTTGGGAGACACCCGAATGACCACGTTCGCAGCCTGGCAAGGTAAGACCTTCGTTCTGCCCAAACTGGAGCATCACAAGACTCAGGGATCACAAGAGAGAAATAAGCTAAGAGGTTGTGCACCAGGATAGGTTGACAAAACAGCATGGTGGAGTGCAGTAGCAGAGCCCTCCACGTGGGAGCTAATTCAAGTGCACCGAGACCGTCACAGGCTCCATGGCCAGAAGAGCAAGGCCAGAGAGGCCCAGCCCACTCTAAGCTCCTGTTTCCTGCAGAGGATCCACTCCTCTGTCGTCAACACTGGAAATTATCGTGCCCTGC